>CAKNYM010053398.1:462043-473014 GCA_932195095.1 Andricus curvator
ATAGCTAATTTCTCAAATTTTAGTGATAGAGAAACCCTTGAAAGACTTATGAAAGAAATTTTGTTCAAAAATATTTTTCGGGTGCCCAGGTTTCAAATTTTTTATCTCATTTCTATTATATGCTTTTTCCCTATTGTATGCAAAAGGTCCAAAAATTTTGGCTGTCTTAAAAAAAATGTTTAAGGGTACAGTTGAGCTCTTATATCTCTATGTTTCTAAAAAATCGTATTTTTTATTACTTTTACAGGCAAATTTTTTTTTCCCCAATCGGACACCAAATAAGAGTCGTATTCTTTGTATTAGCTACGATTTTCATTCATAAGATATTTCTCTAAAACCAATACGTATATTTTCAAAAAATAAAAAAAAAATGAAAATCTCAGTTTTTACGTAAATTTGATGCTTGTAACCTCTTAAATTTTTTTTTTAATCTGAAAAAATTAGGAGAGTATTTTTCGACCCACAAAAAAACTCTCGCGATACGGCTCCTGAAAAATAAAAACAAGTTTTTTGTGAACCGACCTAATATTGACCAGTCCATGAAAATTTTCGGTCAACGGATAAAAATGGCTGTCAATCATTTTATATAGCTAACAAATTTATCTGGTATCGGATAAATCTTAGTTTTGGGCGGATTAAACTTTGCACAGTGGGACAAAATCCCAATAATGCGGCCAAAAGTCCAAAATAAATTAAAATTATGAAGAATATAACACTGCCATTATACGTTTTTGGGATCTCTGATACTGTATTTAGCCTTAAAAATGCAAAACTAAAAATGGAAGATGCAAAATGGCGGTTGATTTTACCAAAACAATATGAAATTTGCGTAAAAAATTATTAGTTGTTTTTTGGGTCGCTGATTACGAATTTCGTAATAGAAATTCAAAATTAAAGACGACAGATTGAAAATGGCAGATACTTTAATAATTTCGCAATATAAATTCCAAATTTCAAATAGTGGGTGCAGAATGGAGGATAATTTTACAAAAAAATGCGATTCACATAAAAATGTGTTATTGAAGGTTTATAGAAACTTTTATTACGAATTTCGTGATAAAAATACAAACCTCAAAATGGCAGGTCCACCATGTTGCTCACTCTTAACGAAAAATTTTGGATTTGCATATAAATTTGTTATTAGTGTTTTTTGAGGTTTTTGCTTACGAATTTCGCAATAAAAATTCAAAATTCAAAATGGGCGAATCCCACAAAAATATATTATCGAAGGTTTTCAGGATCTTTTATCACGAATTTCGTAATAATGATTTGTTATTAGTAATTTTTGAGGCTGCTAATATGGAATTTCGCAATAAAAGTCTTAAATTCTAAATAGCAACACTTTTGTTAAACAAACACAGAATTTGTATGAAAACTTTTTAAAATATTTCTTGGGACAATTATTTATTATTTTTATTGTTATTATTATTATTAATTGTATTATAGAACACAAACTTAACTTATATTACGTAGGCAGACTGAAAATTAACATTAAACAAGGAAAATAATTATATTTTGTTTGTTTGTTGAAAATTAAAAATATTGCACAATATTATGGTTTAATTTTCAACTAACAATGTAAAATACATATTAGGTGCACACGATAAAATTCAATTTTAGAATTTGGTCACGTTTTCAATATTCAGGATGAAGAAGTCTCGATTTTCTAACTTCTTTAGAAATAGAAGTTACCACTTTTCTGTCACAGGAAAAAGGGATTCAAAAAACATCAGTAAGAAAACTTATAACGAGGAAGTCGCATCATAATATTATGTTCCTGCATTTTTATGTATACTGAGAAACGTTATCCCTCACGAAATTACTTTTACCTTAGAGAATATTAAGTTTCAGAATTTTGCAGCTTTGCAAAACTCTTTCACAAAAACGCCCCTTTATTCAATCTTTGCAGATCAAAATGTTTCAGATTTCAAATATATTTTTAATTACAAATTTTCAAATAATGTTCTTGAAAATCGTTTGAAAATGCTACTGGTATGGGAGTATAGTAATTAAACCTAAACATTTTCGTTTTTCTTTGGGATCTTTGATTTCTTTAAAATGTTTTTCTTGTCAGTTACCATGTTGAAAGGAACGATCGAGAAAAGTTTTCATTCCAGTGAACTTCAGCTAACTTCAGGTAACGAAACTCGAGTTTTTTTCGTTAAATAAATTTCTTACAAATTAAATATATTTTTTATAAAGGTGTAGTTCATATTCTTTAAAACTCAAAAAGACCGCTTTTAATTTTTTTAGATTGTTTTAGATTTATAGTAATATGAAAGAGATAGCGAACTCATTAAGATAGCAATTGAATACAAAACTGACGTAATAGCACTTCAAGAAACCTGCTGGTCGGGTGATTAAGCGTCAATTTCTAGGGATAACTATACTTTGCACTGGGGAGGAGCTAAGGGGCAAAGACTGGGGACTGGTTTTCTTATTAATAAACGAATTTCGCAAGCACTTATCGACATGCAATTCATTAACGACCGGTTATCATACATTGTACTAAAGGGTAATTTCAGCAAACACGTATTAATCAATGTGCACTGCCCCACCGAGGACAAAGACGAAGACACTAAAGATGTTTTTTATGAAACAATCGAGCAGGTTTTTGACAAGTTCTCAACGTTTGACGCAAAAATAGTATTGGGGGATTTCAACGCGAAAATTGGAAAAGAACCAATGTATAGGCCTACAATAGGATCAGAAAGTTTGCATGACGTCAGTAATGATAATGGAACCAGAGTAATAAACTTTGCAGCTTCAAAGAACCTCGTTGTCAAAAGCACATATTTCAAGCATAAAAATATACATAAGGCCACCTGGACATCACCAGATGGTAATACTCACAATCAGATTGATCACGTTCTAATAGACAGAAGACGTCATACAAACATTCTCGATATAAGATCGTATAGGGGAGCGGATTTAAATTCAGACCATTTTCTCGTGATAGTAAAACTAAGATCTAGGCTAGCGTTAAGTAAGAAAACAAGCCGCACAGAGCCAACAGTTCGTTTCAATATAGATAAGTTCAAAACAGCAACAGAAACATTAAATTACCAAGTTGAGATTTCTAATAGTTTCGACGCTCTCCAAGAACAGAGAGACGATAACAATAATCACGAGGAGGACCCGGAAACCCTGTGGAGCAATACAAAAAAGGCGATAAAGGCAGCCGCGAAACTTACGATAGGTTTTAAGAAAGTAACCAAAAGCAAACCATGGTTTGACGAAGAGTGCAAACTCTGGTTTGAGAAACGTCGGAAGGCCAGACTAAGTAGTTTACAAAATAAGTGCGATCAAACACATAAGAAATATCTCGAGATTAGCAAAAGTACAAATAGGCTCTATAGATGCAAGAAAAGGGAGTGGGAAAAGAATAAAATACTAGCAATAGAAGCGCATAATAAACAAAATAACCCGCGTGAGATGCACAGGGGAATCAATTTTATAAAGAAAGGCTTTCGAAGTAGAACGGAAGTAATGAGGGACGAAAATGGCAATCTAGTAGCCGATGCGACAGAGAGACTGAATTTATGGAAAGATTATTTCGATAAACTATTAAATGTACGCGAAGCCCCCGTTGAAGGTAATCTCGGCGAAATCCACACTGCTGATCTATTAATTAACGATCCTACTGATATAGAAATAGAAATGGCCATAAAGAAGTTGAAAAATAACAAAGCCGCGGGCATTGATGACCTACCGTCAGAACTGATAAAAAATGGAGGCCCTTGCCTCACAAGGCAAATTTGTAAATTGATACGCGCAGTTTGGAAAACAGAATGCATGCCGGAAGAATGGAATACCTCTATCATTATTCCCATCTTTAAAAAAGGCGATAAAACTAACTGTAACAACTATCGGGGAATTTCACTTGTGCCTTCGTGCTACAAGATCCTGTCTAATGTTACCCTAAGTAGACTAACTTCTTTTGCCGAGGAAATCATTGGGGATTACCAGTGTGGATTCCGCCGAAACCGATCTACAAGCGATCAAATGTTTACAATTAGACAACTGTTAGAAAAGAAATGGGAATTTAAAGAAGCAGTACATCAGCTATTTATCGATTTTAAAAAAGCTTACGACTCTATTATACGCGCGTGAATGTACTGGATCCTAGAGTTCTTGGGTGTGCCAAGAAAATTGGTTAGACTTATCGAAATTTGCTTAAGCGGCAGTAAGGGTAGAATACGCGTAAACGGTAGTTTATCTGAAGAGTTTTCGATCCGCGATGGCCTGAAACAGGGCGATGCACTTTCGTGCGTCCTTTTTAACTTAGTTTTAGAATACGTGGTTAGGCAAGTGCAGGCGAATCCGACCGGTGCTACCCTCAATGGGGTAATACAAATTCTCGGATATGCGGATGATCTCGACGTACTAGGGGATGATAAAGAAACGGTAGCTAAAAATGCAGAAATCTTGATCGCAAAAGCCAAAGAGATTGGCTTGGAAGTTGGCGAATCGAAGACAAAATATATGACCGTCGTCAGGTCCGGACAAAGTAATCAAGACGGGGATCTAATGGCCGGAAATATGAAATTCGAAAGGGTTAACGAGTTTAAATACCTCGGGTCTATTATAACTAGCGAAAATAAGATTAAAACGGAAATCAATGCGCGGCTACACGCTGGCAATGGGTGCTATTATGCAGCAAACACGCTACTAAAATCGCGATCGCTATCTAGAAACATCAAAGTAAGAATTTACAAAACGATAATAATGCCGGTCGTCATGTACGGGTGTGAAACGTGGGCGCTGACGAAAGGAGAAGAGAATAGGTTTAGAGTTTTCGAGAATAAAGTACTTAGAAAAATCTATGGTCCAAAAAGGGACGAAGAGACCGGCGAGTGGAGAAAACTGCATAATGATGAGCTGCACGCTCTCTACGGGTCAGCAAATATTAATAGAGTAAAGAAAGCGCGTAAATTAAGATGGGCGGGGCATGTAGCAAGAATGGGCAATGAAAGAACAGTGGCGCAAGTTTTAAGAGGGAGACCGACTGGTAAGAGACCCCTAGGCAGACCGAGAAACAGATGGGAGAAAAATGTAAGGGATGATCTAAAAGAACTAGGACATGATTACTTAAACTGGATGGAGAATGCACAAGACAGAGATGTGTGGCGGTCTCGGGTAGATGAGGCAATGAACTTTCGAGTTCGAACTGCTAATCTATAATAATAATAATGAAAGAGATATTCTGTAAGTTCCGTCCTCTATAAACGATTCCTCCATTTAGAAAAACAGATTTTTTAATACATGAAATAAGTTTCTTTTAAATATTCTAATTTTTATTTTTCGAAAATGCTGGAATCATACATTGAGGATGGCGTCATTTTGCTGAAAAATAAAAACCCCAATATTGAAAAATACCGATAATATAATTACCGAACTAGAAAATATCCGAAAGTTAAAATTTCCGAAAAGTAAATATTAATGAAAGTAGAAGAAGTTGCAAATTTCAAATTTCCGAAATTTTCAAACCAGACGAATCAAAATCCCGAAATTTGAACTTCACGACATTAGTAAATTTCCGAAATTTTTATTTACCAATATTTCAAATTTCCAACAAAAAAAATTAATATTTTTGATCTGTTAGAATAATATTTTTATTTCATATTATGTATATCGCACAAATTTAAATTTAAAAGAGCTCTCCAAAATTTTAAACTCTGCGCGAGTAACTGTAAAATAAAAAAAATAATTTAACCGATACAAATATTTAAAACAAATTTTGCGGGGAATTTGAAACTTCGGTTATTTGGAATTTTGAGTTTTTAAATTTCGGTAACTATGTAATTTCGGGAATGTGATAATTACGTCAATGGAGCATTTCTGAATTTTTTACTTTTGTTACCTTTTACTTTCGGAATATTTCAGTTTCGTTTTGAAAATTTTCTGAATCGGTAATTATATTTTCGGTATTTTTCAATATTACGTAAAGACGGATTTTTCTCTTTCGAACAAATTATTTCATCTCAAAAATAAATTTCGAAAAATTATGTTAAATTGCGAAAAATTAAGTTACAAGTTAGGAATATTCAGTTAGAAATTTCGTAATTTTCAGTTAACATTGCGGAATTTTTTGATACATTATATCCAAAAATTCCGAAATTTGTAAAAAATAAATTGTACGTTTCAACTAACAGAAGTTTTATGCTGTTACGTGTAACAGAAAATTACGAAACTTTTTTCGTAATTTAAGATAAACTTACAAAATTGTCGTCATAATTATACAATTTTATGAAAAATTTCGCAAAATTCAGTTACAATTTTCGTAAATTATAGATGCGATTAAGTAAAAGTATCAGAAATTTCCTAAATTTTTCTGTTACTTTTATAATATTTTAACTTTTTAGATATCGGAATATTTTTAATAGTGTATATATACAGCATATACAGTTGAAAAATTCAGAAATATCAGATCTTTTAGATTTTTAATAAGAAAATTGATGAAATTACGAGTTTAGCTGATCTGTTTTAATTAATTTCACTTCTTTACTAGTATTGCCTTTTTTATGCTTATTCTCATTTAAGCAAAGTGAAAAGTAAAATTAATCAAAACAAAAGAGCAAAAATCGCAATTTCATCATTTTTTTAAATTTAAATCTAAAAGATCTGATATTTTTTAAACTGTATATTTTGTAAATATACATATGCGATTTTAGCTCTTTGACATAAAACTATGAATTTTCAAAAAAGGAATTGATACCTTGAAAAATTTATTTTATATTGTAAAAACCAATTTTTCTAAGAAAAGGAACAGTTTAGCTAGAACTAAACTCATAGGATATCCACCTGATATTACTATGAATCTGAACATAATCAATAGTGGCCCTTTTTAAGAATATTATATTTTTAGTTTTTTTTTACTGTACGCATTTTTTTTAACTTTTGAAGTATTTTCAAAGGATTTTCAAAAAGTGTAGATTGCACTAGAAGGTGCTGCAAAAAAATTGAAATATGTTAATTTGTTTCAAAAATTCAACTTTTTAAAGAAAAATTTCGTAATTTTTTTTTTATAATTCACTTAAATATTTAAGTAGACATATTTTATTATATTATTTGTATCTGAATTCGTTTTCATGAATACATTTTTGTACTTCGTTCATCCAATACTTTTTTGTTTGAAAAATTTATCTCAAGCTCCTGATGTCCTTCCCTTATTCAAAAGTTCAAATGCGAAAGTTTAACTTTCTTATTCAGTTTTATATTTTTGAAAACTCGGAAGATACTTTTTACAAGTGATAAAAATTGTATTTATAAGTCGGTAAAAGTGTGTTTCTAACTTGAGATGATAAAAATAAAATAAAAGAGGAGCTTGCAAAGTACTTGTACAAAACTTCACTCTGAGGCGATATCAGTATTCGATATACCCCAACTACCTAGACACTTTAGTGCACGACACTTGTTTGCCTTCTGATGGCTATGTTTTTACCCTCGCTTGTTTAGATGTAAACTACTGACCAACTCCGATGAAATTGAGTTTGAACTCAATAAAATAAAAAATAGAAAAAAAATCTTTTTTTTACTACTACTGGATTTAGGATTTCTCAGATGAAAATATTAAAAAATTAAATCCACCGTTTCTTTTTTAAATCCCACTAAATGAGCTGAGCAAATATTTAATTAAAAGAATTTTGACATTGTGAAAATGTCCAAAGTTTATCGAGTATAATTTAAAATGCTACAGAGTTAAATCTTGGACTTGGAGCGGTATCGAATAGAGGCGTCGAAATATCACAAATTTAAAGAGTCTAACTTCCGTTTTTTGTGAAAAAGTTATATTTTGGTCTATTTTACAATTCAGATAAGATTATATTTGTTAAAAAAATTTTATTTACAAAAGAATCAACAGAAACTCTTAACAACATAATTATTAGGGAAAAAGCATTCGCTATCAGTTTAATCTTTGGGGTAGTGCATAAATTACGTAATTTTTTTTTTTTTTGCGGGGAGGGTGTTAGGTCAACGATTTTTTTGTGCTGTATTACTTGGGGGGAGGATAGCAGTAAAAACCGTTTCTTACATGAGATGTTTTCAGGTCTGCAAATAATGAAATAGTAATAAATTATTAAACAAATAATACATGGTACACAAATTACGTAAGCTATTTTTCTAGAATTTTCAAATTTGCAACTTAGGAAACGAATATATGTACATATGAAATATAAACTTTGTTAATTAAATAAACGTGCAACCTTAATAAAATTAGTTTTGGAGAGTAAAATGTATTAATATCAATAAGTATTTAGTTTTACCAATGTACAATTTGATAATATTTTAGTGCCTAAAATGTTCCATAGTCCTTAACATTTTACTTAATTTTAGTCTATAAATTATCAAAATTCAAATTTATTTATCCCAGATTGCACAGACTTTTCTCTTTTTTCCTGGGTTTCCGCTTAAATGCGAAATGAATGAACAAAACACAATTATTTTGTTGAAAATCCAACAATTCTGTTAAAAAATCATCCTTTATGGTTGAAAATTCAACTGTTTTTTTTAAACTTCGTCTTTTTGGCTTGAAAATTCAACAACTTGTTTGTAATTTTTTCCTTTTTTGGTTTCAAAATTCATCTTTTTATAAAAATTGCATATTTTTCGGTTGAAAAAAATACAGCTGTCTGGTTAAAAATGTATCTACTTAAAAATGTCGACTGTTTTGACGCAAATTCATATGTTAGACTCCAAAATTGAACAAGTTTGTAAGAACCTAACCTACATGGTAGAAAATTCAACAATTGAAAATTCCTTTCATTTGTTGAAAATGGAACTATTTTGTAGAAAATTAATGTTCATTGTTCAAAATGCAACTATTTGACTGAAAATTTATGTTTTTCTTTAATTTGTCTTTTTGGTGGAACATAATTTTTTCGTTGCGAAAAATGCAACTTTTTGATTGAAAATTAGTCTCTTTTGACTGAGAATTCAAGTATTTTTGTTGAAAATTCGTTTTTTTGGTTTAATTCAACTGTTTTCGATTTCAAATAAAAATATTTTTAGTTATAAATTCATCTACTTAGGTTCAAAATTCAACTCCATGGTTGAAAGTTGAACTACTTTCTTGAAAATTAATCTTTTTTTTTGTTAACGTTTCATAATTAAAGTTAAAAATTCATTTACTCAGTTGAAAATTGAACTACTCTGTTGAAACTTCATATTCTCGGTTTGAAAATTCAACTTTTTATGGAAAATTCACCTTTTTTTTGTAAAAAAATTGATTTATTGACTTTTGAGTATTTAGTATTTTCTCAGCATTCGTTTTCTGTAGTAGAAAATTAATCTTCTTGGTCAAAATTAATGTTTTTCTTGAAAATTTATGTATTTCTTTGAAATATTCTTGTATAGGAAATTCTGAAACTTTTGATTTTAAATTTTTGAATAGCTGCATCTACCATAAATTAAAATTATTTAAGGTACTCATCGTGCCAAAATCAGGTCTCTGGAGAAAAAATTTTTCTGTGATTTTGAGAATTCACATAATATTATAAGTCATTTCTTATAAAAGAAACAATATTATTTTTACCAACAAAGTTTCAAAATTACGACAAAGAATTACTTCAACAATATTTGTTACGATTGAATTTTTTCTTACTGTCGCTTCTTACCAATACAAAAAATGGTTTGATTTTAATAAAGCATGGCTTATTTTTTCAAGGAAACATTCCATATAATTCTACTTTTTACATTTTCTAATTTAGAAAATAGGTGAATAATTTAAAAATACTGTGTTATTTGTTTTCTAAGAATTTCCTTTATTGCAAAATAGTTTAAACGGTTTCAGCCATAGAAAAAATTACTTCGAAAATTGGAAACAGTAGAATTGTAGTAGAGAATGTTTTCTTTGAAAAAATGTAAGTTCTAAAAGTTTTTCATTGTAAATAACGTTTCAGATTTAAAATATCATCGTCAGTATAATATTATTTTGATTTTTAAAATTATGAAAAAAAAACTATTTTTTAGAGATCTGATTTTTGACACGACAAATACCCGAATTTAAACTAAATTTCTTAAAATTGTATTATAGGTACGTATAAAAATTAGAAACAACATTTCAAACACTACCCTTTTTTAAATACTCCTGAGCTAATGCAAGAAATCGACTAATTTCGGAAAAGAACTTTAAAATATAAAAATATTTCAAAAAGCTGAAATATTTTAGAATTCTGGATAGAGTTATCCTGAATCTATTCCCATTGCCTTTGGCTCAAATGTTCTCTAAGTATTCTATAATCCTTCGGTATCTGTATAAATTTTTAATAACAGATCAGAATGATTTGAAAAGTTTTAAAATTCTTTTTATAATTTTTCCTAAATTATATTATTTTAGACAATAACATCAAAAATATTGTTGTTAAACAATGAAAAAGAATCCGGATATTCAGCGATGAAAATTTTGTAGTGGACAATTTTCTAAAGCTATAGGAGACCACTTTAACTTGAAAAAGTCACTTTATCGCTCGAGTGGTTTAGATTATTCAGAAAAAAATCCCTTCGCTCTTATGATGAAAAAGCTATATAAAAAACTTGAAAAGATGGATTCTGTTGCCTCGGTAGTGGATAGAAATTTTTAATAAAATTATAAGCGTACGATAAACATGTGAAAAACTTGGAAAAATCCTGGGAAAAATTGAGTGTGTTAAATAGGTTAAAAATTTTCTGAATTAAATTTATTAAGAAAAAAAGATCTCCTTTCACTCCGCTGGGATTTGAACACCAGATCAACTGATTTCCGGTCAGGTGCTCTAACCATTGAGCTACTAGAAAGATCGGGGGAAGAATCCTTTCTTCTGAAATACGCTTTATCATGCAAGATGTTATATACAAATCAATTTTGAATAGGAATCTGTATTATCATCGGAGATAGTAACGATCAATCCAAAGAGAAATCCTTTCACACACACTGTGAAAATGAAAATCTACAATATCGATCAAAGTTATATCCTCTAATACAGAAAATAT
>CAKNYM010053398.1:495413-511323 GCA_932195095.1 Andricus curvator
GAAACTTTGGACAAGTGTTTGTCTAAAAACTGTCCATCTTTCTGACATTTTTCTTTCGAATTTTTAGTTTGCAGGTTCGAAAATACAAGAAAAAATTTTTTTTAGAATTTTTTATCATAAGGCTTTTTTCTGTACATTTGGTGCGGGGTCCTTTACAAGAATTATTAATTATTTGAACAATTTCGATTGAAAAATTAAGAGTTTGGCTATTTTTCAACAAATAGGCTCATTTGCTTACAGAATGAAGTAAGATTATCCTTCAGATTACTTTTTTCTATGATGCTGAGAAAAGTATTTCTGATGACTATTTTCTATGTTGCTTATGTAAATTCACAAGAATGATTAATTATTTAAACAATTTTTATACAGAAATTTAGACTTTCACTATTTTTTAACAAATAGGTAGAGTTTGGCCATTTTTCAACAAATATGCTAAATTTTTTTACAGAATTAGCTAAGCATATCTTTCCAAATACTTTTTTGTATGATGCTTTGCAGATTTTCAAGAATTATTAATTATTTGAACAATTTTCATAAAAAAAAAAAATAAAGAGCCCAGTCATTTTTCAACGAATAGAATCAATTAGTTTAGGGAATTGAGAAAGAATGTATTTCTAATAAATCTTTTCTACGATACTTTGCAAATATACAATAATTATTAATTATTTCGTAGTGTCTCGTCGTCCCGAAATTCGAGATGACTAGTCCAATATTTTTCATAAGTTTGACTGGTCGTCCCGAATTTTCCCATTTCCAACTCCTCCAGTTTTTCGGGACGACTAGTCACAGCCTAATTATTTTAACTAGTGCCCTAGGGTGGTCAAAGAATGAATTTGAAAATTTTTTCTCAAATTTTCATGCACATCGCCCCTAAATTTCTTTGATTCCACAAAAAAAATTAATGCGTTTAAAACAAATATATATTAGAGGCTCTGCAAGCTTCATGAAGTTTAACACGTATTTCCCATAAAAAAGGACGTTTTTGTAAATTTTATTCAGCATCGTCAATATTATGTGAATCGAGTTGAAATTCAACATTTCTCATCAAAATTAGTTATAGATTGCTAATAAATAATTACTTTGTAAATATCACTTCCATAAGTATGTCTTGTTTAGGGCCCCACAAGAACCCCAATAATGAAAAATATAATTTTTCGAGTTTTTGACGCAAAATATGATTCTTTGCGATTTTCCAAATACGAATTGTTTCTAATACATAAAATACCACTTTCTACTGATAACGAGGCTAGAACCGATTGAGTCACGCTTACCCGAAAGGAATTTGGTTTCAATGGTATAATATAATAATAATAATAAAAATATATTATCATTCTCTTATAATGATGCTAGAAAGTTATTGTTTTTTTTTAATTTATCCTTTTTTTGTCAACTTTTCAATTAAAGTGAGATAATAATCAATTTGAGTTAACAAACATAATTTTTTTTTAATAATGTTAGAAAGTTGCGGTTTCTTTTCTGAAATTCTTCACATTTCGTCAACTTTCCACTTAGAGCGAGGCTATAATTATTTCGAGTTAACAAACATAATTGTTAAGTAATTTGTATTGTTTATATCTATCTTCTCCTATAGTGGAGTCTATAGTACTGCTAGATAGTTGCGGTTTTTTCTCAAAATTTTAACATTTGTCCACTCTTCACTTAATGAGGTAATAATTATTGCAAGATAACAAATATCATTGTTTAAACCATTTATTATTGCTTATAACTATCTTCTTTTAGATAATTACTAGAAAGTTGCAGCTTTTTCTGAAATTTTTTATTTTGTTTTGGATTTTTATTTATGAATAAATAATAAATACACATCAAAGAGAATCATTTTTTAAACAATATTGTTTTTTTTCGTAAATATATTTTCCTGAAAAAGAAACAGATATTTGAAATAATCTTCAAATTTACTATATGGATGATACTAAATGTACATTTTCCTTGAAGTAGTCACTGAGAGCCTTTTCGATTAAACTATTATAGATTATGAACAATATCAAATTGTTTGAACAATTATGTTTATTAACTTGTATTTATTATTATCTCACTGAGTAAAAAGTAGACAAAAAGTCGAAAATAGGAGAAGATGGTTATAGACACTAATAATTTATTTAAATGATTATGCTTTTTGAATTTAATTAATTATTATTATCTCGCTCTAAATGAAATGTTGACACGAAGTGGAAAATTTGAAGAAAAAAGAATTAGCATTGCTCTAAAAAAATATTTCTATAATTAATAATAAATGTTTTAAACAATTATTTCTATTTAACTTAGATGATTATTGCCTCGCTCTAACTAAAAAGTTGAAAACAAGTTGAAAAATGCAGAAAAAACCGCGACTTCCAGAAACTATTCTAAGAGAAAATTTCTATAAACAGTAATAAATTCTCCAAACAATTGATATACACATTTAATTATTAGTAGAAAGTAATACGTTATGTGTTAGAAACAGTTTGTAGAGAAAAAACCGCAAAAAAATCATAATTAGAACGAAAAACTCGCAAAACCCAATTTTTCACTTATGGGATTTTCTTTTGAACAATATAAAACAACAAGGTTATGGGTGTGATATTTAAAAAATAATTTTTTAATCTTAATGAAATTTACAAAAAGCTTTTGTTTTCTTATATGAAATACGTGTTACACTTCGTGGGGATTGTGGAACCTTTAAACATTGTTTTCTTTAAATGCGTTTATCTTTTTGTGGATTCGAACAAATCTGGAGGCGATATGCATGGAAATTCCAAATAAGATTTTTTTGGACCACCCTATTGGTGCATTTACAAAAAATGGCTTTTTACCAAAATACCTAGTTATAATATTTATTTGTAATTGCGTAACTGCAGATCAACAATTCGAAAGAAAATTATGAAAAAAATGAAACTTTTACTCAAACAATTGCCTTGAAGATTCAAACAAGCAAACCTACAAGCAATCCCTTAAAGGTTCAACCAAGTAAATCGACATTTCCTAACAACCAAAATCACACGAAAATTTCGAATTATCTATATTAGTCGGAAATCACTTAAAAATAATTGTGGAGCATATTCCCTTATCAGAAAGGTCGCTGAATTAATTTTAAGGGTCATTTTAACATCTCTTAAACATTTAAACGAGGAAATCAACATTTCCCTAAAAGAAAAATCACCACAGATAATTTTTAAATATGCTATTCAGATCCCAAATTACTATAATATAATTATGAGAAGCATATCCTAGCAAGAAAAGTCGGTGAATTTATTTTAAGGATTGTTTCAACATCCTTAAAATAAATCCAACGATTTTTTCTACTAGGATTTTTCCGATTACGAATACCCCGGAGTTAATTTCCGATCTTAATAGTATAATCAAAAAATCTTCCGTCGTTTTGGTTGTTAGGAAATGTTGATTTCTTTTCTTGAATTTTCAGGGGACGTTAAAACAACAAATAAAATAAATTCAAACACTTATCCTGATAGCGTACGCTTTTTGCACTTATTTTTAGGGATTTTTCACCCAAATAGATTAATCAAAAAGTCTTTCGTGGTTTTCATTTTTTGAAAATTTCGATTCTCTTGTTGAATTTTCAGGAGATGTTAAAACAACCCTTACAATAATTGCAACGATTTTCATCTACTAGTATATATTTCCTACTTGTATTGTGAATTAATTTTTGACACAAGTATTTTAATAACAAAAAAATGTCCCGTCATCTTGGTTTTTAGGAAATGTCGATTTTCTTGCTTGAATATTTGAGGGATGTGAAAACAACCTTAAAAATCACTTCAAATTCTTTTCCTGCTAGGATATGTTTCTTACATTCATTTTGAATTAATTTCCGGATCCTCATAGCATAATCAAAAAATATCCCGTCGTTTTGGTTGTTAGGAAATGTCGATTTCTTTGCTTGAATGTTTTAAGATTGTTAAGACAGTCCTTAAAATAAATGTGCGAACTTATCCTGGACGGGTACGCTTTCTGCTCTTATTTTAAGAGATTTTTCAGTTTAATAGATTAATAAAACATCTTGCATGGTTTTGATTTTTTGGAAATGTCGATTTCCTTGTTTACATCTCTAGGGGATGTTAAAACAACCCTTCAAAAGAATTCAAATACTTTTCCTGATGGGATAAGTTTCCTACATTCATCGTGAATTGATTTCCAACCCTTAGAGTATAATCAACAAATCGTCTGTCGTTTCGATTGTTAGGAAATAACATGTCCTTGTTTGAGTATTTAAGGGGTTCTAAAACAACCCTTGAAATAAATTCAAGCACTTTTCCCGGTGAAAGACGCTTCCTGAACTTTTCTTAATTGATTTTTTACCCCAGTAGTTACTTGAAAGGTAAACATGATCCGTTTTTTTATTTTTTATTTCATACATCACCCACATCATTGACAAAAAATTGTTTTGTTTTTTAATTGCTGCTTTAAGTAGATTACTTTACTTCGGATTACATGCATTTCAGTCTTTTGTATGCCAAAATAAAATAATTTATTATCAGCGTCAATCAAAAATAATAAGCAATAGTTAGCAAAAAATGGACTTGAAAGAAATATATTTTTCAAATCCCGTCAAAAATCTGGGTTACGTATTTCACTAAAAAAAAAATAATGGATGTATTCCAAAGTAAAATAATACACTAACAGCGGCAATTAAAATAAAAAGAGCAATTTTACAAAAATAGGCTTGAGATACCCCTAAATATATATGTTTATTTTTGCTTTGATCCAGGGGATTTTTTGAAACTAAAAGGAACAATGCTCGGGAGCCATATTATAGAAAAAAATAAGACTTTTTTTGAAGCACCCAAGTGATTATTGATTTTATTATTAACCCACTTTTCTAGAAGCTTAGCCGCCAGTTAAATGAAATTCGATTAAAAAGTCATCAGTTAAACAGAGGATATATATTTCGTATAAGATCCAAGTTAAGAAAATAGTATTCTGTGTCAGTAATAAAATAAGCATGTTTCTGAATTATTAACTTTCTGCTAAATTCAGAACGGAAGTGGTTCAAGTTACAATTAACTTTTCCGGTCACAGGCGTTATTTTAAAATTAATCTTATTTCGTAATTACAAATAGAATTAATCAAAATCAATCAAAATTAATCAAAATCAATCAAAATTAATCAAAATCAATCAAAATTAATCAAAATTAATCAACTAATCAATTAATCAATTGCAGTTAATTATTTCACTTCATATTTATCTTTTCTCTCAACGTTCGTGATTTTACGCGCCATATGTTTTGAAATTGATGTTTTGAGCGAGAAAATATGAAAAATAAAGAATAAAGCAACGGACTTCTATTGGCTTTTCAATTTTCACTCTCAACGTTTGACGTGAACAATTTATCGCCGTCGTGGTCAGGTGAGAAGCGGAAATCGATGGCTCGACACTACCGGTAGGACACCCGAATGATGGATTTAAATTGATGAAAATTACGGAAATCGCTTCTTTCATACTTTAGAGAAAAAAAGATTTAAAATGTAAAAAAATTATATATTTTCGAAAAAGTTTACAAATATTTTCCTTTTAAAAATAGTTCGATCATACTTTTGAATTCAGGGTTACCACAAAATCCCGATTTCGGAATTTCCCTGACTTTTCCCTGACCATTATAAATTTTCTTTTAGGTATTAGAACAACCTCACACCTTGGAGATTATTAATGTTAATGCAGAAGATTTTTTGCTTCTTTTAAAGACTTTTAGTGATCACGGCAGGAAAATGTTTACTAAAAAATTGAAAAATTCATATATATTACAACTTTAGAGGTATTTTAGTTTCAACCAAATAGATTAACTATTAACCAAATACTTAAATTCAAACCAAAAATAATAATTTCCTACTAAGAAAGACGAATTAGCAACGAAATACATGAAGATTTAAATAAAAAAGATAAAAGTTCAAAAATTACTTGTAAATAAAAAGGAACGAATTTTCAACAAAATAGTTAAATTTCTAACCACAAAAATTAATTTTCGCCAAAAAGATGAAATTTCAACTAATGAGATTGCTCTCCTAGCAAAAAGACCAATTTTTAAGAAAATACATGAATTTCCAAACAAATTGTTGGATTTTAAAGTATGAAGATTGAAGTTCTGCTCAAAAAGAGGAATTTTTAAGCAAATGGCGAAATTTTCAGCAAAAAAAGATTTTATTTTAAACAAAAAATAGAATAGATTAAATTTTCCAGTTGAAAAAAATAATTTTCAATATAAAAACGAATTTTCAACCAAAAAGATACATTTTTAATCAAGAAGATTAATTTTATGCCAAAAAAGATACTTTTTTAACGAAATAAATGAATTTTCAACAAAATAGATGAGCTTTTAACCATGAAAATGAATTTTTCACTACAAGCATGTACCTTCAACTAAAAGGCTGAATTTCTGACAAAACGATGAATTTTCAACCAAGAAGAAAAATTTATCCCAAAAAGTCTAATTTTCTACAAAAAAGGCAATTTTCTTTGGTCTTTTTATTTTATTGAAAATTAATTTTTTGAACTGAAAATATAGGACAAATTTTGAACAAAATACTTAAATTTTCAACCAAAGGAATTAATTTTCAACCAAAAAAAATGAACTAGCCACAAAGAAGATTAATAGTCTGCCGCAAAAGACGAATTTTCAACAAAATAGTTCAATTTGAAGCAAAGGAATGAATTTTTAATGAAAAAATAGAGAATTTCCAACAAAATAGTTCCATTAAAAAAAAACATTGTCAATTGAAATGATGAATCATGACACAAAGAAACAAATTTTTAACAAAGCATTTCCACTTTCAACTAAGTATTTGAATTTTTAAACCAAAAAAGATGAAATTTCTACTAAAAGCCATGAATTTTCAAACAAAAAAGACGATTTTTAAACCAAGAAGATCAATTTTCCACCAAAATACTCAAATTTTCAAACAGATACTTTAACTTTCAGTAAAAAAATAGATTTTCAACAAAATAATTATATTTTCAACCAAAGAGCTGTATTTTCAAATACAATGATAAATTTTCCTACCAAAAAGACGAATTTTCAACAAATTGAGATATTTTAGCCAAGAAAAAAAAAATGTATCCAAAATCTCAAACTTTCAAGATAGAAGACAAATTTTTTGTGAAAAAGTCGAATTTTATACCAGAAAATATGAATTTTCAACGAAAAAAGTTCATTTTCAACCAAACAGTTGCATTTTAAATCAACAAAGAGGTCATTTTATATCAAGAAGATTAGCTTTCTACCAAAAAAGACGAATTTTAACTAAAAAAGAGGTTAGTTTTCAAACAAAAATAGAAAAGTTACATTTTCAGTTAAAAAAATTAATTCCAAACAAAACAAAAAACAAATTCCAACAAAGCAGTTCAATTTTCAACCAAAGAGATGAACCTTCAACTAAAAAAATTAATTTTCAACAAAGTGGTTCAACCTTTAACCAAGTGGTTAAATCCTCGACTAAAAGAGATATATTTTCAACCAGTTGCATTTTGAAGAAAAAAAAATTATACTGTGGTAAGAGGTAAGTTTTTGGAAGTGCTTACTCGTACCAAAAAAATCTGGCTAATTGTACCGGAATTTCGGTACCCGTAGCCACGGCCTAAGTTTTTAAGCAAAATAGATCGATTTTCAATCAAGAAAGATTTTTAGGACAATATGAATTTTTAACAAAAAAGGTAATTTGCCACCAAATAGTTGAATTTTCAAACCAAAGATGGATTTTCAACCCAAAGATGGATTTTCAACAAAAAAGTTAAATTTTCAGCAAAAAAAAAACGTGGAGAAACCATTTTCTTGTAATGCGACCCGTATTTTTCAAAACATGGGACGGAAGCAGTTAGGTTATCTAAGGTTTTACAAATATTTAAAAATAATATAATTAACAAAAATTCTTTTATTTTGAAAGCTCTTATAATCTAATGAGCCATTCTAATTCTGATACTTTACATTAAAAATGGATACTAAGCTATATGAGTTGATAAATAAAAGAAAGTGAATTGATTTGTTAATCGTATTTACAATTCCGTGTTTGTCACTCTTTCCCAATTTTGAATTATTGATTTGCAGTCAGTGTCATGCAATTTTATCCGATTTGTGTAATCGCACTTGGGTTTATGTATTATAGAAGTTAATTACATTAACTATGCATATCGCACGGTGAGTATATCAAAGATCAGAATATCGATGGGAACGAAAATATTTCAAACAGTGGTTGATTATTTCTTCCTTTTGTAAAACGCCCTATTCATCCCAATTAAAATTCATATCTATTTGCAAATTTCAATTACAGTTTTAATTATAATTTTAATTAACTTCAATCTGTTTTGCTTTTATTTTTTATGTGTCTAAACGGAAAAATTTGTCGTAACTTTACTTGACTGTCTTAAGACTTTAGGATAGGCTAACAATTTCTTAAAATTGTCTATAACATTTATTTTAAGGTTCAAGATAATCCTCGAAATAATGAAAAAAGTCCGCGAATTTTTCCATGACTCTCGAAATAGCTTTATCGGCTTCTCGGACTAGCAGGAAATGCATGCGCGCAAAGCGAGCGTTTACGTCTCTGGATTTTACTTTTCTAACATTAAAAGTATGAACAATTTAAAAATCTATCATCAAACAAATTTTTGATTATTTGATTTTAAACAATTTGAAAACAATAATTAATAATTTCAAGTGGAAAGCGTTTAAAATAGAAAAAAAAAAAATTGAACGATTACAAATTGAAAACGTTCCATTTCAAACTATTTTAGATTAGGTAAAATTTAGAAAAAAGGACAATATTTCGGAAGGAATGAAAACAAATTCAACTTTTAATATTTCTCAATTAAAGAGTTTAAAAATGGATAATTTGAAATTGAAAGCGTTTAAAATCGAAAACTTTATAAACAGAAGCTCTCAACATTGAAAAGATTCAGACTCAAATTTTTAAAATTCGAGAGTTTCATTAAAACAAAATGAAAATTATATCATTATCAATTCAAAGCGTTCAAAATTAAACAATTTTATTTTCAATTGAAGAATCTCGAAATTGAATGATTTCACATTAAAATGTCAAAAATATGACCATTTAAAAACGTGTAAACTTGAAATATTTTCAGTTAAAAATATTGAAAATTAAATCATTTTAAATTCAAACACATTAGGATTATATTATTTCTAATTAGAAGTTTTCAAAATTAAATAAAGAAAATTGTCTTAAACTTGTGAATTAAAATAATTTCCATTTCGAATCGATTAAAATTTAAAAATGTTAAATTGAAAACTGAATCATACGTTTTAAAGTCGTTGAAGAAGATAATATCCGCTTAAAACCAACTGACTGATTATTCCTACTAATAAATAATAAAATGTTGATTTGTTAACCTGAACTTATTCAAAGGAAAAAACAGAAGCTCTTTTTAATTAAAAAGGGAAAGAAAGAAGAACCATTATGTTAAAAAAAGTCAAATTTATTTTTGACCTTGCTTTTGAACCAAAAAAGCTTTAATTTCGTAGTCTCAAAAATTAAACTGTTTTACAATTGCGCAGTTAAAGCTATAATTATAAATTGAAATCATAGACATTTTAAATAGGTTAAAAATGATTAATAAGTATCATATCATGCAGGATCAAGCGTCATTTAGAGTTATTGTATAAATTTTCTAACTGAAAAGTGTGATTTATGTGAAAAAAATACTGTAATTTTCACTGTTCAAAACTGAAGAATTTTAAATATTGTAAACCTTTTAAGTTTAATGATTCTAACAACGTTGAAAATCATATTCTTTTTTAATTGAAAACTTTTAAAATTATTGGATTTAAATTTGTTTAAATTCAATGATTTTATTCTAAAGTGCAAAACTAATAATTTGAAAATCAATGATAATGCATTACCATACAAGGGGAATAACTTCTTATTGAAGACAATTTTATGAGATTCAATTTAAGAATTTTAAATCAGAATAAAATCAAATTCAAAATCCTATTTAACGTCCAATAGTCAAGTTAATGTATAGAATTCCTGAAAATAAAAACAAGAATCCAACGACCAAGTTCGGAAAACCACCATAAAATGCTCCTATTGTAATTTGAAGAAAAAAAAAATTTCTAAAAAAAAAAGAATTTCCTTTTTCCCTGGACAAAAAATGAAAAAGAGGAAAGAAAAATGAGAATGAAATAATTCCCCTACTCATTTTTCTTTCCTCTGTTTTATTTTTTGTCCAAGGAAAAAGGAATTTTTTTTTAGGAATTTTTTTTTTCTTCGAATTACAATAGGAGCATTTTATGGTGGTTCTACAAATGTTGTCGTTGGATTCTTGTTTTTATTTCCAGGAATTCTATACACTAATTTTATGAGATGTCAAACTTACGTATACCAATAAACTAGTACATTAAACTAAGAGAAAAAGTCAGAAGGCAAAAAATACGAAAAAAACTTATGCTAAAGTCTTAGGCAGTCAAGTAAAATTTCAAAACCCTATTTTTCCGTGTATTCTACCAAATCAAGGATATCAACTAACTCTTGGTGTTTCTATTTCTTTCAACTAAATCTAAAATCGAACCGGAATCTGACTTGGATTGAGAAACCTTTGACAAAACTTTACCCACCTCTTAGGTCCACTAGTAAGGACGTGACTGTTTAGATGGTCATCTTTTGATTGCGAGGATTTATTCGGGCGACCAGATCAGATAACTGAAGCTCCAATTCACCGCGGATTCGGGTATTCGGCAATGTTGCCTTCCTGCTTTCGAGAGCCGGTCCAGACCAATACTTGGCCTTCTCTCTTTCACTCTTATTTCTTATTTCGATCTTCTCAGTCTGAATCCTTTTCTGGAAAACGCATCGTCCTCCTTTCCTATCCCTGGATCGCGATACGAGTTTACGGAGGACCACTCGGCTTTTACGGCAGTTCCAAGGATTATTTATCCTTCGAAGGCGAGGGAATTCAGTACATGTCGTAATGCTCGATGGAGCCTTCTCAGGCCCAGCAAAGTCGGTTTATTAGGAAATAAATAAAGACGTATAGAAAAACAGAAACACCTTCTGTCCAGATTTCATCTAAAGAATTTTAAAGAACTTTGTAAATATGTAATACAAAAAAAAATATTCAAAGTAGGCACTGTGCGCCTATAAAAACTGTTATGCAGCGAATTAAGACGTTAATTAGGTCGTTCAAACCTCCTCCTTCCATAATATCCCTCCCCTCACCTCCAACTCTTCACTCTCTTTGCCTACTATACCTGCCCTTATTTGCCCTCGCTTTTGCTACTATCCCTTCCCTCACATTCCCTATTACCCCTGCCCTCACTTCCCCACCCCACATTTTCCCTTTCTTCCTCCACATCTCCTCCTCTTATTTCCCCACACTTCCCCCACTTTCCCACCATTCGCTTCCCCTACTCCCCCTCTTCATTTTCTTTGATCACACCACCCTCCTTTCACCTCGCTTCCACTACTTTCCCGCCCATCATTTCCTCGCTTGGCCTACTTTCCCTTTTCACTCACTCATCTTCCCTCATTTCTCCTACTACTTTTCCTTGTTCGAATTTCCCTCACTTCCCACCCCTCATTTTCCCTCCTGAGAAAATATTACGCCGGACGGTCAAACAGGAACCTGACTAGGATTTCTGCCAGGGGCTACGCAACCCTAAACATTAGTCAAATAGGCGCCATGAGCCTACAAAAAAGGATTTTGTAGCCAACAAAAACGTTTATTGGGTCTTTCAAATTCCCCTCTTCTCCTAACCGTTCTACCCCCAGCCATATTCGATCAAATCCTCTTTTATCATCACATCCTCTCCCTTACTCTCCTTTCCCTATTTCTCCTGCACTTTCCTGCACTTTCCTCCACTACTTCGACTCTCCATCCTACTGCTCTTTCCCTATTTCCCACCCCACACAGCCTTCCCTGCATAATTGTTTTCAATATGATGCAGTGGTTTACCGAGAACGAAACTCACGAAACAAAAAAAATTAATCTTAAAAGTGTTTTTTTGAAAATCCTCTTTTGAAAATTGTAGAAAAATAGCGGCCATTTCTTCACTCAAACAAAATTTTTAATTGTTTTGGGCCAGTTGAAAGAGCAAGCATTGGCACGTCGAATAAAAAAAGAATATTCCAAATACCAACGCTCGTTCGAAATTATTGCATTTTTAAAAAACTCTGCCAATTTTCGAGAATTCGCAGGTAATCATCGAAATTGTAACAAATTCAAAAAAATTTATCGACCTTTCTACGACCAATAGTAACAATAGTAAGCGACGTATTTTATAAATTTTAATTTGTATAAAAGAAAATATATCCATTTTTACTTTAGATGTTCCTAAAGTGGAAAGGTCTGCTCCGTATTGAAGTATTTTTTTAATGGAAAATGCAAAATTGGCAGGATGGGGGTTGATTGGATTTTCTTAAAAACAATATTGCACTCGGTTTCGGTCAATGGAAGAAATGAGAAAAAATGTTTTTACCAAACAAAATTTTTATAAACAATAACTTTTTTCCATACTTACACTCCTCCAACAAATTTGAAAAATCGGGTACAACAATGTATTCAGGAAGATGACGATTATTTTTCGCTAATTTTCTTTCTGAAATACTTTCATTGTAAGCAAATATTGTTTAAATAATTCTTATAAACAATATAACATAATTTAAAATAAGAATACGGCAATAGAAATGCACAAAATTCAAGGCATACAGTACAAAACATGATAGAATACAATAGAAAATGTTCACTGTTATCCGAGTTAGCTTAATTTGTTTAAGTAATAAAGATATTTTATTGTTCTTGGTCTTATTTTGTAAGAAATATATACCAAACTTCAATTCTTTCAAATTTAAAATGCTGAAAAATAATTAATAATAAAGACACTAAGGTTATTATGTAAAGGTATAAACATTAAAATTAAATTTTAAATAATCAGTAGCCGAAGGAACTAATCAAACTTTTATCAGCCATGAACTAAACTTTATTTTCCTTTTTTTTTTAAATATCTATAATTATTTAATTTATTTATTACTGAACAAATAATCAAAACATTGCTGAGTATATTGTTATAGCTGATTTCTTTCAGATTTTTTGAACAAGTGTGAGTATGACAAAAAATTATTGTGTATAACAATTTGTTGCTAAAAATTGAAACAAAAATTTTTTAATCCTACGAACACTTTTTGCTTAAGAAGCCCTATCCTTTAACAGATTCGACAAATGAGAAGTCTCTAAATGTGTAACTTCTTGAAATATTTTTTTTAAATCCACTCCCCTCCAAAACAAATTTTGGATTTTCAATCCCAAAATAAAATTTTTTATCATGCTCAGTAGACCTTCTACTTTATGTATATATTAGGAGAAAAGAGATATATTTTGTTTATAACAATGACAATTCTTTACATACATCGCTTACCCCGCAAAGGCGCACCATTAATTGATAAATTCATATCCTATTCTAAAAAGTTCATTGAGTCGAAGTCGAAATATCGTAACGCCTATTCCCGCACTTCTGATTCGTTGTTCAAGTATCGATTTCGACAATCGATATTTACCGCACGGCGATGCATGCGCAGCAGTGTTCACAGATTGTGGGAGCTGGCGGCCCCCACCACGACTCCCGTGTGGGAGCAACACACGTAAACGCCGCGTGTCGGTGTGTCCCCACTCCGTCACTTGATTGCACGCTCCCCGGCAACGAAAATTTGTCGGTTCGGATGATTTCACTGTCTCCTTCGTGCTCTTTCGTTTGATTTCTTTGGCGGCTTCGGGTCAGCCACGAAGATGGGTTCGGCGTTGAAGCCGAGGATGCACGATTCTTAACTTGTAATTTCTCATTCTCGGCGACTCGGCTATTATCAAGATTTTTCAGCTTTTTCAGATTTGGAGAAATTGGAGGGTTTGGAGGTTAGAGTCGACTTTTGTTTAGAAACAAAGTTTGACAACCTCAAAAAAGCTAAAAAAAGTTTTAAAAGATGATGATTATGTTTTTCAGGTATTATTATAGAATCTTTTCTAGTATAGGATCGTTATTTTATCGTTAATATTATCGTTATTGTTTAAAATAATTTATAAATTAGTATAAAATAATTATATAAAAATAAGTATATAAAAATTTATAAATAATTTTTATTTATAAATAAAAAATTATTTATAAATTATAATATAAAAAGATTCTTCACGAAATTTAAGTTTTTCACTCATGAGAGTGTAAAATGGCAATTTTATTATTTGTAATGATATTTTTCTTTTTTAATTCTAAAATTTCATTATTTTGCAGCTAATATATAAATCAATAATTATTTGTAATAGAAACTGGGTATTAAAGTATTACAGAAAAATCAATATAGGAATAAATAATATCAGTGTCGATCAGACTGGGGAAAACCCGGGAATTTTTTTTAACTAGGAAAAACGGTGATAAACCCGAGAATTTTATTTAGGAACGGGAATTTTTTTTATTTCATTGTAAAATCTACTTTTATCTACTTTATCTTCTTCTTATGCTTGAAAATTATAACTTCGTTTAATGTTTATTATACTTCAGTCTGTGATTGAGAATAAGATTGGCACGGTATATAAATAAAGAAATAATAAATCGAATGTAATTAATTCTTATAAATATCACCATTTTTATTTACTTTCATAGGAATGATCTGAAATAGATCACAAATGAGGTTTGATTAAACTGTGTACAGGGAAAAATGCTTAATTTCAATGTTGTCAATAGGAAAACGAAGAAACAGGGTACATAATTTCTATTTTAAAATTTATGTGAGGGACAGAGGCAGGGTATATTAATTTCAATATTAAATAGGAGAATTACCTGAAATTAATTTTAAAGCTGGAATGTAAAAAAATAATCTGAGTAAATCATTTATTTTTTATAAATTTGTTATCCCATTACCAAATACTTTAGTCTTCAAAACTGTTTTAAAAAATGAATTCACGTCTTCCCAATTTTCAGAGCTAAATAATTATTTTATTTTAAAAGGAATATTGTCTACAAAGCAAAAACTGTATTTTATTATTTTATAAATAAAAATTTTTTATTTTTTATTATTAGTAAAAAGAAAAAAAATTACTTCCAATTTTACTTTGTTTTACGTTCAATGGAATTTACTTTTAATATATACGAAAGAATTGTATGTATGTAAAAAAAGGTCTCGGTGGATTTGTGTGGGGTCCTTGTTTGAATCTTAGAATTTGCTTCAATTTAATAACTCAGAAATTATGTAATTCGATCAATTTAAATGTAGGATATTTTAGAATTCGGGATTCTTATTTTTCTTCATTGTTTTCGGCAATTAAAAATATTTTCGTTATTTTAAATGAAGGAAATAAATTTAAAATTTTTTTGAAATATAAAAAATAAAATTAAAAAAATTGTGCCTATTTTTAAACGTTTAAGATTTAAGACTTTTTTTCATAGAAAGAATCTTTTGTCCACTAAATACAATGTTATTTTCCGGTTTCGGTAGCTACATTTAAGTTACAAAATAAGATAATAGAATGATCTATAGGGAATATAGTATAAGTTACTACAGGTTTTGAAATTTGTAATATAAGGAATATATTTTATAAGAAAAATTGAGGTTAGATTGATAATGTATATCATACTCAAGCCTCAAGTGGTTTTCAATTTTCAAATTTTGTATTTCATTTTTTAATTGATTTTAAATATTGTGAATTTAGAATGATAATAATTTATATATATTTTTAATTCAGTAAAATAATATCATTTCTTTTAATGATATTTTCTTAAAGAAGCATGAAAACTATGAAACTATAATAGTCGATATTCATACTTTAAACCATTTTCAAAAGTTCTAAGACTTTTTTAAAAAAGATTTTAAACTTTTTTGCATTATAATACTTTCTTAAATTTTCATTGAATTAAATATTCAATATTTATAATATTTTATCAAGGAAAATAGAATGTATATGAAATTATGA
>CAKNYM010053398.1:511423-530639 GCA_932195095.1 Andricus curvator
TCTATACTTAATGAATAAATAAATAAATAAATAATGATTCACAGGAGAGAAAGCCTTACACTATACATTAGGGTGGGTCGAAAATAAATACTTTTGGAATTCAAAATTGCTACAACGCGAAAAAGTAGCGTATTGGGGTCCTAAAAAAGTATAATTAATTTGGAATCGATCGGCATGCAGCTTGGTTACCCGCGCTCGAAAAAAAGGTTTCAACCATTTCTTTTTTGCAGAGTTTTAAAATTTCATTGAGTTTCAATTTTTTTTACATACCTGGAGGTCAAAAAAGTCTTGTCAATTTTTTTCGGATTTTAATCTATCATTTTCTGAGAGATAATTCCTATTTGATTTACCATTGTTTTTGGAAATTTTTTTTAACACATTTGCAAATAGGAGGAGAACTATTTGAGGCACATGAAAACTTTTTAGTGAAAAAAATGCATTAGAAAAAAAATCCCCAAACCCCAGGGATCGATATTGGCAATATAGCGAATTTTTGTGTGAACTTATCTTCATAACTTGTAGTTGAAACATTTTTGTGAGCATGTGTGGGTGTTTTAAAGATAGAAATACACTAGAAAAGAAATCCACAAGACCGAGGAATCGAAATTGGCGATACAGCGAATTTTGGAAATTTTGGTATTTCTTGAACTTATCTTTATAACTTGTAGTTTGAACATTTTTATGAGGATGTGTGGATTTTTGAAACGTAGAAATACACTAGAAAAAAAATCGACAAGACCCAGGAATCGAAATTGGAATGAGGGCACATTTTTTTATTTCGGAATTTTGTATCTAGCAGAATTAATTTTTTTTATTTATAAGTTTAACATTTTCTGAAATTGCATGAAAAAAAAAAATGGGTGAAATAGCATGTACAAAGAACGATACCTTCTTTCATTTCGAAAAAGAATTGCATCTAAGGAAATCAGGTTCATAGGTAACTTTTTTAATTCAATAAACACCGATTCAGCATTTTTAAAAGTTGCTGTTTTCAATTAAGATTCCTGGGTCTTGTGGATTTTTTTGTAGTGTATTTCTATATTTAAAAAACACACACATGCTCAGCAAAATGTTTAAACTACAAGTTATGAAGATAAGTTCATTAAATACCAAAATTTAAAAATTCGCTCTATTGCCAATTTCGATTCCTGGGTCTTGTGTATTTTTTTGTAGTATATTTCTATGTTTAAAAAACACACACATGCTCAGCAAAATGTTTAAACTACAAGTTATAAAGATAAGTTCATGAAATACCAAAATTTAAAAATTCGCTCTATTGCCAATTTCGATTCCTGGGTCTTGTCGATTTTTTCTAGTGTATTTCTATGTTTAAAAAATCCACAGATGCTAACAAAAATGTTTCAACTACATGTTATGAAGATAAGTTCATAAAATACCAAAATCAAAAATGTTAAAATTCGCTGTTTTGCCAATTTCGATTCCTGGGTCTTGTGAATTTGTTTTTCTCGTGTATTTCTATGTTTAAAAAACCCACACATGCTCACAAAAATGTTTCAACTACATGTTATAAAGATAAGTTCACAAAATACCAAAATCAAAAATTTAAAAATTCGCTGTATTGACAATTTCAATTCCTGGGTCTTGGGGATTTTTTTTCTAATTCATTTTTGTCACTGAAAAGTTTTCATGTACCTCAAATAATTCTTCTCGTATTTGCCGACGTGATAAAAAAAAATTCCGAAAACAATGGTAAATTAAATAGGAATTATCTCTCAGAAAATGATAGATTAAAATCCAAAAAAAATTGAGAAGACTTTTTTGACCTCCAGGTATATGAAAAAAAATTGAAACTCAATAAAATTCTAAAACTCTGCAAACAAGAAATTTTTTAAACCTTTTTTTCGAGCGCGGGTAACCAAGCTGCATGTCGATTGATTCCAAATTAATTATACCTTTTTAGGACCACAATATGCTACTTTTCCGCGTTGTAGCAATTTTGAATTCCAAAAGTATTTATTTTCGACCCACCCTAATGTATAGTGTAAGGCTTTCTCTCCTGTGAATCATTATTTATTTATTTATTTATTCATTAAGTATAGAACTACAAGTCATTAAAGGTTTTATGAAGTGTTTATAAGAAATAACAAAGCTGTGATTTTCATAATTTCATATACTATTATAGTTTCACTGAAGTTAAGCAGTGTTGGGCGCGGTTAGTACTTGGATGGGTGACCGTCTGATACTACTGCGTTGCTGTTGGCGGTCGTGGGTGTGGTGAGCCCACACTTGTAGTTATTTACTACAAGAAACTATCCACCTAGAAACACTACCCGAATCGGGTAGTGTCACGCTTACCCCTTGAGGCTCGCCGAATGGGAAATGGCTTAATGGTATATATAGTTTCATAGTTTTCATGCTTCTTTAAGAAAATATCATTAAAAGAAATGATATTATTTTACTGAATTAAAAATATATATAAATTATTATCATTCTAAATTCACAATATTTAAAATCAATTAAAAAATGAAATACAAAATTTGAAAATTGAAAACCACTTGAGGCTTGAGTATGATATACATTATCAATCTAACCTCAATTTTTCTTATAAAATATATTCCTTATATTACAAATTTCAAAACCTGTAGTAACTTATACTATATTCCCTATAGATCATTCTATTATCTTATTTTGTAACTTAAATGTAGCTACCGAAACCGGAAAATAACATTGTATTTAGTGGACAAAAGATTCTTTCTATGAAAAAAAGTCTTAAATCTTAAACGTTTAAAAATAGGCACAATTTTTTTAATTTTATTTTTTATATTTCAAAAAAATTTTAAATTTATTTCCTTCATTTAAAATAACGAAAATATTTTTAATTGCCGAAAACAATGAAGAAAAATAAGAATCCCGAATTCTAAAATATCCTACATTTAAATTGATCGAATTACATAATTTCTGAGTTATTAAATTGAAGCAAATTCTAAGATTCAAACAAGGACCCCACACAAATCCACCGAGACCTTTTTTTACATACATACAATTCTTTCGTATATATTAAAAGTAAATTCCATTGAACGTAAAACAAAGTAAAATTGGAAGTAATTTTTTTTCTTTTTACTAATAATAAAAAATAAAAAATTTTTATTTATAAAATAATAAAATACAGTTTTTGCTTTGTAGACAATATTCCTTTTAAAATAAAATAATTATTTAGCTCTGAAAATTGGGAAGACGTGAATTCATTTTTTAAAACAGTTTTGAAGACTAAAGTATTTGGTAATGGGATAACAAATTTATAAAAAATAAATGATTTACTCAGATTATTTTTTTACATTCCAGCTTTAAAATTAATTTCAGGTAATTCTCCTATTTAATATTGAAATTAATATACCCTGCCTCTGTCCCTCACATAAATTTTAAAATAGAAATTATGTACTCTGTTTCTTCGTTTTGCTATTGACAACATTGAAATTAAGCATTTTTCCCTGTACACAGTTTAATCAAACCTCATTTGTGATCTATTTCAGATAATTCCTATGAAAGTACATAAAAATGGTGATATTTATAAGAATTAATTACATTCGATTTATTATTTCTTTATTTTTATACCGTGCCAATCTTATTCTCAATCACAGACTGAAGTATAATAAACATTAAACGAAGTTATAATTTTCAAGCATAAGAAGAAGATAAAGTAGATAAAAGTAGATTTTACAATGAAATAAAAAAAATTCCCGTTCCTAAATAAAATTCTCGGGTTTATCACCGTTTTTCCTAGTTAAAAAAAATTCCCGGGTTTTCCCCAGTCTGATCGACACTGATAATATTTATTCCTATATTGATTTTTCTGTAATACTTTAATACCCAGTTTCTATTACAAATAATTATTGATTTATATATTAGCTGCAAAATAATGAAATTTTAAAATTAAAAAAGAAAAATATCATTAAAAATAATAAAATTGCCATTTTACACTCTCATGAGTGAAAAACTTAAATTTCGTGAAGAATCTTTTTATATTATAATTTATAAATAATTTTTTATTTATAAATAAAAATTATTTATAAATTTTTATATAATTATTTTTATATAATTATTTTATACTAATTTATAAATTATTTTAAACAATAACGATAATAATAACGATAAAATAACGATCCTATACTAGAAAAGATTCTATAATAATACCTGAAAAACATAATCATCATCTTTTAAAACTTTTTTTAGCTTTTTTGAGGTTGTCAAACTTTGTTTCTAAACAAAAGTCGACTCTAACCTCCAAACCCTCCAATTTCTCCAAATCTGAAAAAGCTGAAAAATCTTGATAATAGCCGAGTCGCCGAGAATGAGAAATTACAAGTTAAGAATCGTGCATCCTCGGCTTCAACGCCGAACCCATCTTCGTGGCTGACCCGAAGCCGCCACCGAAATCAAACGAAAGAGCACGAAGGAGACAGTGAAATCATCCGAACCGACAAATTTTCGTTGCCGGGGAGCGTGGAATCAAGTGACAGAGTGGGGGCACACCGACACGCGGCGTTTACGTGTGTTGCTCCCACACGGGAGTCGTGGTGGGGGCCGCCAGCTCCCACAATCTGTGAACACTGATGCGCAGTTGAGTAAGGGGCACGAATTGGGAACACTGCAGTGGATAAAGCGACAGTTGAGAAACACGCGCACGTGTAGTTTAATCGATTTCTGCTTTTGGATCGGTCTTTTTTTTGTGATTGTACATGCCATCCTCAAAATATTTATTCACGACAGACGAAGAAATTGATCTTTCCAGGTTCACGCCAAAATGATGTAAATAATCTCAATATATTATTCTCAATGTGTATTATTTCCTTCAGTCTTGCATGCTTTCAGCAATCCCGTGTCTTTTTTGTCAATATTACCAACAAAAAAAATTACACGCGATTTTAAAGGTTAAACTTTTGTTCTTCCTTTTCATTAATGTTTTCGTATAGTTTTAAGAAACTAACCTGAAAAAAGTTATTTTAAATGTCTCTAAAATTTCGCATTCCTATTCTAAAAAATGTTGTGAACATTTTTTGGCTCGATTGATAGAAAAGTGATTTTCGTAGTAAAAGTATTGGAATGAATTTTGAATTAAACTCTTTAATTGGCACAGGATAATATAATCGATACTATTTACAAACTATGTTTTTATTTAAGAATGCAACTTTAGAAGTAGGTAGATAAAAGTTCAAATTTAATTAGTTAGAAAGTTTTGTTTATTTTGAATGCGGAGTGGATAGTCTGCCATTTTAATATCGTAAACTGTTTTATTTTTGCTCTTTAATTGGCACAGAATAATATAATCTAATACTATTTACAAACTTTGTTTTGATTTAAGAATGCAACTTTAGAAGTAGGTAGATGAAAGGTCCAATGTAATTAGTTAGAAAGTTTTGTTTATTTTGAATGCGGAGTGGATAGACTGCCAGTTTAATATCGTAATTTTATTTTGTTTCAGGTAGCGACCAGAAGTTACACTGAATTGGGCCGATAGTTACTCGTGGTCATAATAAACATTTTCGATTCGTGTTCAGTATTGAATTTTCGGTCGACGTGAGTGCATCTAAAATCTTAAAAAGTTTTTTTTGGCATTTTCTAGAGATTACAACACGTGTTGGTTAATCGATTTCCGTTTTTGGATCGCGGTCTCTTTTTTATGATTGAACGTGGCGAGTACTTGCGTGTTCCTGTTACGGTGGACAAAGCAACAGTTCAGTTGAGCAACACGTGCACGTGTCGGTTTATCGATTTCTGTGTTGGATCTCTCTGTTTTTTATGACTGAACATGGCATCCCCAAAATATTTATTCACGACAGACGAAGAAATTGAATCTTTCCAGGTTCACGACAAAATGGTGTAAGTACTCTCAATATATTATTCTTAATGGATATTATTTTTTTCAACCCTGCATGCTTTCAGTAATCCCATATCTTTTTCGTCAAAAACTAAAAAAAAAAAAATAAATTACACTTGATTTTAAAGATTAAAAGTTTTGTCCCTCCTTTAATCTTTTCGTATATTTTTAAGAAACTAATTTGAAAGAAGTTATTTAAATTGTCTCGAAAATCTCGCATATATTGTAAAATTTTGTGAACATTTTTAGGTTAGATTGATAGAAATGTGATTTTTTTGATAATCTCTGTGTGAAAATTTTTAGGTTAGAACAATCTTCTTATCTTAAAAAATGGTGTAACGAAATGTATCGAAAATCTCGCATACATATCAAATTTCGTGAACCTTTTTAAGTTAGATTGATAGAAAAGTGATTTTTTTTATTATCTTTATATAATAATTAATAAAACAATCCTCCTATCTTAAAAAAATGGTCTAACAAAATGTCTCGAAAATCTCGCTATTATATAAAGTTTTCTATCAATCTAATCTAAAAATGTTCACGAAATTTGATATGTATGTGCAAGATTTTCGATACATTTCATTACAACACTTTTTTAAGATAGGAAGATTGTTCTAACCTAAAAAATTTCACATAAAGATCATCAAAAAAATCACTTTTCTATTAATCTAACCTACAAATGTTTACAAAATTTTCATTTTATGATCAGAATCTTTGCCTTTGACTCAATTAGAATGAAATTATTGAAATTTTTAATTTTTGAAAATATTTGCATCATTTTTATTCTAACCTAAAAATATTCACAACATTTTCACTTCATGATCAGAATCTTTGCCTTTGACTCAATTAAATTGAAATTACTAAACTTTTCAATTTAAAAAAATATTTTTATCATTTTTATAGATTCAGACACGCTGAAAATTAGTCATATTACAACGAAAAATTAAAATTTATTTGATTTAACATTTTCAGAGAGATAACAGGATTCGTGGATGCCATTGACGGCATAAAGAATAGTAACATAAAAGGGACACGAAGTTCTTTATTTTCATTCGTAATCAACAATGGCAGCAAAAGTCGCATGAGAGTTCTTATATGGGGCGACAAAGGAAAAGAATTTGCTGGTAAAATTCAGCTAAACAATGTGAGTTTTTTTCTTATATTTAAATTTTTTTTAAATTTTTAACTTTGCATTCATTCTTTTTATAATCATAACATAATAATTAATCTGATTATATATTCATTTTATAGATTCTGGAAATTAATGCGGGAACACTGAAAGAATCGAATGCGAAATTTAGAAATCCAAACGAAAAGATCAGTTTGCTGGAATTTAACGTGCAGCGTTCAAGTGCTATAGATTTTCATGGAAATTATAAGGAAACTGAAGTGGCTTTACCATCTTATAAAACGACTGAATTAAAAGAAGTGATGTACGCTGAGCAGAGTAGGATTGGTAAATATTTTTTTTACTTTTTCAAACTTTAAGATTTAAAAGTTTTTTGAAAATATTGGATATTTTATTATTATTAATTGCCGAGGTTAAATGTCTTAATTTTGATATATTTTCTATTTTTTTAATTGTATTTAATTTAAATTAAATTTAAATGTGGATACATTTACAATTTGTAATATCTTTATATAATCTAATTTGTAATGTCTTTTTCATTTACACATTACAGAAGTCACAGGTTACATAAAAAGTTTACTTCGAATGGAAACACAGAAATCCTATTTTGGATCTGGTGTTATTGTAAATGATTACTACCGCCTCTGCATACAAATTAACAATTACGTCGAAAACAGTAGATTGCAAAAGCGTGTTCCTGTAAAAGTGCGGGGCGAAATAGACAAAAAGGGTGAGTGAATATTAGGCTGAATTATTTATTTTAAACAGAAGATATAAATCAAAACAATTTTCAATACTTTTGAATATTATATTTTTATCATAATTTAATTTAAAATTGTTAAAGTGACTTATTATTTTCAGATGGAGGATTTTTGAAGATTAAGGACATGGATGATATTGACATTCTAGAAGAACCGTTGTTAAGCGATGAAGATTTACGTATTAGTTACAGGCGTCTTGACTGTACGAAACGTCACAAAGAAGAAGACAAACAATCACCGCAATAGTTTAGAAGCTAGCACGGTTTTCAACTACTACTTTACTTATAGAATATTATTAGGTTGAAACCAAAAATTATTATGTGGTTTGGCACGCTGAGTGGGTCCGAGATTTATTTTTTTTCTTTAAACTTCGGTTAACTTTTCTTCATCATTGTCTTTCTGATTCTTCATTCATTTGGTCTGAAAAGTAAATTAAGTTTGTCTGAAAAGTAAATTAACAATTTAGATATTTAATTCACACTAGCTCAGTGCGAACAAAGCTATTAATAACAATTGACTGAAAATGGATATCAAGTGATGCTCGGTTGTAAAAAAGTATTTAAGTTGTATTCTGCTAAACTTATATAATATTAGGTTGAAACCAAAAATTATTATGGGGCTTCGACACGTGGTTAATAATTAATATTTGAGGCGTTGGATTCAATAACCACACATAAAATTCTACGCCTGGGAGTGGAGAAACCTCTAAAGTCGCTTATACCAAAACGCTAGCGGCCCTCCCTACTTCCAGGCGTAGAATTTTATGTGTGGTTATTGAATCCGACGGCTCATTTTATTTTTATGCTTTGGTTAAATTTTCTTCATCAATGACTTTCCGTTTCTTGATTAATTTTTGGTAAATGTTTAAAATATCATTTATTGTAGTAGATGTTACTTTTTTAAAATAACTTAAAATATCATGTTTAAAAGAACAATTCATAAAATGTTTAAAACATTTTGTATGTTAGGTGTTACGTCGTTAAAACTAAGAGACATGTATATACCGTCGTTATAAACAAAATAGATATGAATAGATGTAAAGCATTTAATTTTAAAGAAAAGGGTATCTATTTTTGTACTTACATTTATAAAATAGGGTAAAGTTTCGAAAACTCCTATTTTGATGAAAGAGCCGCCTCAGTGTTTAATACAAAAAATAATTTTAGTTAGGGCCATGTGATACTTTACTATAGACGAATTTATTATTTGATTGTAAACGTGTACTTGCAGTTACTTATTCACAAAGTTAAAATAAAGAAAAGATTTGTATCATTACAATAATTATTTGACTTATGATTTTTTATATATTTTTTAAGGTAGTCGCATTCCCTATAATAAATATAATATATAAATTGTAAAATTTTATTGATTTATTGAAGATCGGACATCGTAAAATTTTATATGACCGAAGCTCGGACATCAGGAATCCTCGATTCTGATTGTGGTACATATGTAAATTGCGCACGTAATTTACGTTGTAAACACCAAATTCATACGGAGTGGAGGGTTTTCTACGTATAATACGTAATTTGCATACTATGTAAATTACGTATTATACGTAAGAAATCAAAGTTACCCGAAACCGTTCAACCCTGATCATGACACATCACAACCCAACTCTGCAAAAGCTGAAAATGCGACACATGAAAAATGGCCTTTTATGAAAACTGGTCTTTATTTTGAAGGGTCTTATTAGCGGATTTCTTATAAAAAAAATTACTTTGAGGTTATAATCAGCTGTCAGCATCGTGTATTTTTTTGATGGAAAAAGCACGATTTTTTCATAATAATAATAACTTATTTTGAAAAGGAGAGTTCAATAATTTGTGGAACGAAAAAACGTTTAAACTGTCAGCAATTTTTTACTGAGGTAAGTATTTTATAATACTGCATGTTTTGCTTGGTTCACTCTGATTTGGAAAATCCTAAATCGGGAGGCACCGATTGAATGAAATTTTTAAGGTTATTTTACCATATTAACAGAAAATTAAAAAATTTGTTAATCAGCAATAAAACTAAACGAATTATACACTAGAGTGTCAGATTCTGTTATAAATTTCCATTTTGAAAAAATATAAGGCATATATATCTGTAAAATACGTAGTTAATAAATAAATAAAACATTTAAACTCAAAATCGGAGTGAATCAGTCGTAATCGGAATTGGCCGTTTAAGATTGTGGATTCACTTCGTCACTACGTTTTTTGTACATAAATAATCAATGTTTGTAGATTGAATATCTCAAAATTTTATAAATATTTGTAAAATATTATAAAATATGAATTGATAGATATAGGATTAAACTTCAGAGACGAATAGGATAGTGTAAAAATACATGGACATTAGTGGAAAATCTTGATTTAAACTAAATAAAAATTATAGAGTCCCGCGGAATTAAACAGAATCTAATAGGCTCAATTTTATGTCGTAACTTGCACAAAGAAAAATTTATTTTAATGGAAAAATAACGAATGAATGCAGAAGGAATGAATGAGCATCTAATAACAAAGATTTAAATATTAAAATTACAAGTAATATTCCACAACAGTATTTCGGGCACAAAAAAATGTTTAACAGTCATAATCTATCCGGAAATAAGGATTGAATTGAGAATTTAATCGGAGAAAAAAAAGTACACATCCTATTTCTCTCAATCGATCTGAGTAAAATTTTTTTAACTAACATATTTTTTTCATTATTAAATTAAATTGTTGGGGTGAAGTTTCGAAAAGAGTATACCTTCGATATTCTTCGGGATATGTATACTTATGTATTTTGACGCGCTGATTACGAATATGATAGTGAAAATTGGCGTAAATTTGATTTTCATAGTGAAATTATTAAAAAACCATAAAAATCATCGTTTTTGGGTTTATCTCAGCTAATATGCAAAATTAAAAAAAGGCTTCAAATAAAAGTTGTAGAATTTATCGAAATACACATTTTTTGTTTAAACTATTTTGTTATACGAGTGATAATTTCCCTTTGCCATTCTCCTTTTCTATTTCCATTTAACATTTCCTTTCACCATTTCCCTTTGCCATTTCTCTTTACCATTCCTTCACCATTTCCCTTTAGCATTTCCATTCAACATTTTCCTTTACTATTTTCCTTTACAATTGCCCTTTACCATTTCCGTTTACCATCACTTTTACCATTCCCTTTACCATTTCTCTTTTCCATTTTCATCTAACATTTCCTTTCACCATTTTTCTTTACCACTCTCCTTTACCATTTCTCTTTAGCATTTTCATTAAAAATTTCTCTTTACCGTTTCCCTTTACAATTCCCCTTTACCATTTCCCTTTACCATCCCTTTTACCATCTCCTTTACCATTTCCCTTTGCTATTCCCTTTTACCATTTTTAAGAATTTTTAAGTTTTTAAGAATTTAATGAGTTACAATAAATTTAAATTTATTTAATAAATATTTTTAATAAATTTTTTATTAAGAATTTGATAGTAAAATGAATTATTTAATTAATTTGATTTAATTTTTAATTTTAAAATATATACAAATTGTCCGTCAATTTCATTATTTAAATTTTATATAAATAATTTTATATTATATATTAAAGCTGTGGTTTATGGGTTATTAAAGTGAAAATTGGTATATCACTAATTTTCTGGAAAACTGTCACCCGTAAAATAAAATGCTTTGAAGAAAAAACATGTATTTCGATGAGATCTACAACTTTTATCTGAACTTTTTTTTTTGAATTTTGCATATTAGCTGAGATAAACCCAAAAAACCATTATTTTTAGGATTTTTTGACGATTTCACCATGAAAATAAATTTGGCGCCAATTGTCACTATCATATTCGTAATCAGCAAGTCAAAATACATAAGTATAAGGAGCCCAAGAAAATCGGAGGTATACCCTTTTCGAAACTTCCAATTAAATAGAATATATTTATATATTGATGCAATCTATTCAAATATGTGAATTAAAATTATTTTAACTTTATATAGGCAGATTTGAATTTATTATAATTATAATATTTCAAAACGTATATTTAGTATATTTAGTAGTATATTTTAGTACAAATATTATTTATAAAATTGATATTAATTATTGTCTTTTTTTCAACAGGTGAATCCGTGGAATGCAATGAACAACTGCATTCTTCTATCTATGAATTATTAATCAGATACATATCACATACAGATATTATAAATATAGATACAGATATATAAGTATATAAATAAAAAAAAAAATTAGATACAGATCCAGATACAGATACAGATTATGAAAAAAGATATTGTTGCATTGGAAAAATAAATTAAAAATATATAAGAAAAACATAATTTATTATATTAAATAAGTTGCGATAATTGGTATAAAAGTGATATTGCATTTTGTATATTTCAATGACATTATAATTAAGGACATATCACATTATTTGTCAAAAAATCTGCTTCAAAAAACATATGTTATATTCAAATATTAAATGTAATTACTAATAAAATAAAAATTGTTTGAATTTGTAAAAACTTGGTCATTCTTTCCATCCTTTTTTTATAATTCAAAAACGTTCTATTTAATAAATTTACATTTACTTACACATTTTAATGAATTAAACAATAAATATGCCTAAACGAAAAATTAAACGAACAGAAAGTGAAGAAAAGGAATTCCAAAGAATTAAACGTGCAAAAAATGCCGATCGACAGCGAAGATTTCGCGAAAGACATCAGAATAATCGACCAAACATTGAACATGACATATCAATCGAGCAAAATGAAAATAATTGTACTATTGAACTTCCGTCAACAAGTCATTTATTACCCAGACATACTACACCTAGACTTCGTGATACTGTAATTCAAAACATCAAAGAACATTACATTGGACGCATGGATGTTAAGTGTGTTCACTGTAGTGCTATGCACTTCGCAACAGAAAAAGTAGCGAATAAAAAAAATTCATTCAATGATTGTTGTAGTCATGGAGAAGTTGCCCTACAACCGTTGCCTGATCCGCCTGCAATTTTACGAGATTTATTTAACCGAACTCATGAGGAATCAAATAGCTTCCACGAGCGTATACGTTGTTATAATAGTTCCTTCGCATTTGCATCTTTCAACGCTAATTTGATTAATTTCAATTCCAATAGTAGACGACCTGGACCATTTTGCTTCAAGATACACGGTCAGGTTTATTATCAGATTAACACGTCTTTGTATCCTTCAGAAGACGAACATCATTCATACGGACAACTATTCATAGTTGATCAGAACGAAGCTACGGACATTCGATGTAACCAAATTTCTACGTTGAACAGAGATATTGTAGAAGCCATAGATAACGCACTCCGTCAGTGTAATGCATTTTCTCAATCTTTTATGATGATGCATGAAGAACTTCAACGATCAATGACAAACTCTCAAAGAGAAATTGAACCAGAAATGCAGTTATTGTTTTCCTTGAAACCAGGAATGGACAGGGGACGTTACAATTGCCAAAGAATTAATGAAGTGGCTGCAATTTTCACAACTACAGCTGACGGTGATATCCCGGAATCCTATGTTACTATACATAATAAACGAACGAAAAATCTACAATATGTAAGTTCAATGGATCCTAATGTTGAACCATGGATTTATCTATTATTTTATCCACATGGAACACAAGGTTGGAACGATAGCATATGTTGTGTCAATAGGAGTGGAAGAGTGTCACGAGCTGCATATATCAAGTATAGAATGGCAACTAGAGATAATAATGTATTTCTAATGGGTGGAAGGTTATTTCAACAGTGGGTTGTTGATAACTATGTAAAAATAGAAAAAGATAGGATTAATTACTGTAGATTTAACCAAAAAACCCTTCGCGCTGATACTTATCAGGAGTTGGTTGATTATTTACAACAAAGAGCAAATGATACAAACAGCACTGTTGGAAAAATGATAATCCTTCCATCGTCATTCACAGGATCTCCCCGCAATATGCTACAACACTATCAAGATGCAATGTCAATTGTTAGAAAATTTGGTAAACCAGATTTATTTGTAACCATGACATCTAATCCAAACTGGACTGAAATTCGGGAGAATTTATTACCTGGTCAAACCTCATCTGATCGGCCAGATATTGTTTCAAGAGTTTTCAATGCGAAAAAAATGAATTAATTGAAACTATAGTAAAGAAACAATTATTCGGTGAAGTACAAGCATACGTATATGTTGTTGAATACCAGAAAAGAGGATTACCTCATGTTCATTTGTTATTAACCTTGAAACAAAATAATAAAATAACTACTCCTGATGTGGTTGATAATTATATTTCTGCAGAAATTCCAAATCCTGATACAAATTTAGAGCTTCATAATATTGTTATTAAAAACATGATTCACGGTCCCTGTGGAGATTGGTGTAAAGATGATAAAGGTAAATGTAGCAAACATTTTCCAAAAAGATTTCAGGATGAGACAACGATGGATGAAAACGGGTATCCGACCTATCGACGGAGAGACACAGGTACTTATAATCGTCAAAACGCAGGCACGACAGACAATCAATATGTTGTCCCTTACAATGCAAGATTATTGAAATACTTCAATTGTCATATCAATGTTGAAATAGTGTCTACTATTAGATCCGTGAAATATTTATACAAATATATCTACAAAGGACATGATGCTGCTGTCGTTGTAGTTACTGACGCTGGAAGCAATGAAAACGTCGTTGATCATGATGAAATTAGAAATTTTTTAGAAACTCGATACGTCAGTCCGGTTGAAGCATGTGATCGTATTTACGGAAGGTCATTGCAACATAAAAGTCATGCAATTATACGATTACCAGTACATTTGCCTAATCAGCAAAATGTAACTATTGATGATGCTCAAAGTGAGAATTCTATAAGAGCTGCTTTGGAGAAAGAAACAATGTTAATAAATTATTTCACTCTAAACCAACGTGATCAGAATGCAAAGAAATATACATATGCTGAAATTCCATCTTACTATGTATTTAAAAACAGAGTGGATCAAATACATACAGTTGGACTGAACGTAAAGCTAACTTCAAGGTTATTGGACGAATGTATTCTGTCAGTCCGTCCCAAATAGAACTATTTCATCTTAGATTATTATTGATAACAGTTAAAGGGGCTACGAGTTTTGAAGATCTCAGAACAGTTGATGGAAAAACTTACGATACTTTCCAAAGTACATGCTTAGCATTAGGTCTAATCGAAAATGATGCAGAATGGGATCGTGCGATGACAGAAGGAGAAGTTTGGATGATGCCACCACAATTACGACGTTTATTTGTACGTATTTTAATATACTGCCAACCTATTCATCCAGAGGAACTATGGAATACATTTAAAGAACCTATGGCACACGATTTTCAGAAAAATCATAGTATATCTGAAGCATATAGAAGAGCATATGTTCAGATAAATACCTATCTCAATTATGAAGGTACGGATCTTAATTTTTTTCCAACGATGTCACAATTATCAGAATTTGATAAAGAAGTTTATGTTCAAGATGACGAAGAGGTATCGCTTACTCATCATGAAGAAGTTGGTAAGCTTCAATATAACACATTGAACACAACACAAAGAGATGTTGTTGATAAAATCCTAAATGTTGCATTGGTGAATGAAGAAAGGGATTCTACTAAATGTTTTTATATTGATGGACCAGGTGGCTCAGGTAAAACATATATTTATACTACCGCATACCATTTGTTGAAAGCGAAGGGGAAAAAAATATGTACAATGGCATTCACAGGTATTGCTGCGATATTACTTCCTCATGGAAAAACTGTACATAAGACTTTCGGTATGCCAGTTCCTCTGTTCTCCGATTCTGTTTCACGTATAAAAAGCCAATCTAAAGATGCACAATACTTACGACAAGTTGATGTCTTTATTTGGGACGAAGCTCCAATGGCCCCTAGGTATGCTTTGAAATTGACAGATCGTACATTACGTGATTTTATGAATGTTGATTTGCCATTTGGTGGGAAAATTATGATTCTAGGAGGAGATTTTAGACAATTATTGCCTGTAAAAACTCATGCAACTCGCAGTGAATTGGTAAACTTATCAATTAAATTCAGTTCACTTTGGAAACATTTTTTCTTATTTTCATTGACAGAGAATATGCGTACTCTGTCTGGGCAACAAGAATTTGCTAGGTATTTATTGTCCGTTGGAGATGGCAGTTTCAATAACAATGACAATTTTTTACTAGCACCAGAACAATGTTTAGCTCCCAGAACTGACGATATAGTACAGACAATGTTCAATAAGATTATACAAGAACGAAGATTTGGAGATATATCAAAGATAGCTATATTGTCAGCACGAAATGTTGATGTCGAGGAAATCAATTCCAGAGTAGTTGAGCTATTAGACAAAAATACAGAACGACTTTATACCAGTGTTGATAGTGTTGACAACTGTGATAATGGGGATATCACCGACGCAATACTGCCAGAATATTTAAACACGTTGAATCCATCAAATATTCCACCGCATGAATTAAGATTAAGAAATAATTGCATTGTTATGCTGATTCGTAACCTTAGTATTGACGAAGGTCTTTGTAACGGGACGCGCTTGCAATTACTAGAGCTTGCAAATAATCTTTTGCGATGTAGAATTTTAACAGGTGATAAAGCAGGAGAAATTGTATTCATCCATCGTATCACACTGTACTGTGAAGATGTTTATCCATTTACTTTCAAACGTCGTCAATTTCCAATAAAATTGGCATTTGCAATGACTATTAACAAAAGTCAGGGACAAACTTTCGATAACATCGGAGTAGATCTTCGTAAAGATGTATTTAATCATGGACAATTGTATGTGGCGTTTTCGCGAGTTAGGTCTTGGCAATCATTACGGATTTTCTTAGGTGAACAACGCCAAAGTGATTTGGTTAAAAATTATGTGTTCACAGAATTGTTTAAATAGACTATAGTTTGAATACGATATACATAGCAATGATATTGAATGTATTTAATTATTATTACACTATTTTTTTCATGATTTTTCAGCATATGTACTTTTATAAGAATCTTAAATAATTGAAAAACTTTAATCATTAGATAGAATTTTCAAAACTGTCATTAATCGAAATGAGTAAACGCGCGCGCTTCAGCGCGCGTACGGTCTCGTTTTATAAAATATTAACCGTAGGCTCTACCTTAAATTTCATGAGGTGTTCTGAACCTAATTAGGACGTTTATCTGAACGATTTGAGCAAAAAATTGCTATCACAAGATTCAACGACTGAGACAACTTTAAAAAACCGTGTCAAATTTCACCGGAGATCTCAAAAATCTTTAAAATCTTAAAAAATTTTCGAAAATCTTGAAAATATTTCGATTTACAAAGTGTCTTACAGTGCAGCCTTGAGAATATTTACCTGTTACCTCAAGCCCATAAACATTTATAAAATTGAGGAAAATATTCTCATACTCAATTGTAACTCATTTTGGAAGAGAACTGAAGCAGAAATTCAGAAAAAAATATTTTAGGTTAAAATTGTTTATTTAACGACAGTTATTTAGAGTCTTATGTTTTTGCTTTCTTTTGAGATAAAACATGAAATTTTGATTAAATCCTAATGTTGTAGGGCTCATTTTGTTCCTTGAAGGCTTCTCTACATATCTTTTTGGCACGCTTTAGTCTAAAAAATTTGATCTCTGAATTACATAATTGTTTTTTTTTATAAAATATGTTTTCACAAACAATAGTTTTCTTGAATAAAAACGTACCAAAGAAATTAGAACAGAGCCTTTTATAGAATAAAATGAGCCCTGGAATATTAGAATTAAATAATAATTGCAACTTTTACCTAAAGATACACAGAAACATAAAACTTCGTTTTCAGTTCTGTTCCAAAATTGGTTACAGTTAACAATCGAAATATTTTCCTCGATTTTATCAATCATCTTTAACAATGCTCATTTTTGAACTTGAGATAACTCGTAAACATCCTCAAGCCTCTATGTATTTCTGACAAAAAAAATACTTTCACGATTCACTGGAATTGCAGGCTTTATTTATATTTCACAGGATAATCCCGATACCCTATATTTTATAAAATCAATTTCAAAAATGGAATACGGGACCCTAAATTTCCCTGCCAAAAATATAAAAAAAAGTCATAAAAAGTAGATGCGGAATTCAAAACAAAATAAAATTTTAGAATAATTTTATCTCAAATAATAAATAATAATAAAATAATAAATAAAAATGTTCTTAGTCCCGAAAAGAAACCCTTACAGTTTCAGTAGGGTGTCCGTCCGTCGAAATTTTTTCCCTGGAGGGGAAAAAGAGGAAGAGAGGAAGAAGAGAGAGGGGAAGTGAGGAGAAGGAAAGTAGGAGCAGTAGCGGAAGGAAGGAGGTGTAGGGGATGTAAAAGGATGGGAAGAAGTCGAAAGAAGGGGGAGATTTAAACGACTCAATTAACATCCTAATAGGCTACGAAACCCTTCTTTGTAGGCGCGCGGAGCCTACTTTTTCAATTTTCTACTGTAAATCACTTTCTACTGTAGAGTGGTTTTCCCTAACTTATCGAATTTTTTCAAATTTTATTGCACACTCCTGCTAACCCTCCGATTGGATGAATGTTCACGGGAATACCTCTTAAGAAGACTTATCGAGCTCGAGTTTTCGCCATTGCACTCCTGCAAACGATAAATCGACGACAAAAGCGTTTCTCGGCCGCAAAGCCAGCTTTTTCGGAAATTAAACCTCTCTAAATTCCGTTCACCGATTTTCCACCATGGCTTCGGTAATGTTCTGCTCCTTCCAACTGTTTATTCTCTATTGGTAAATTCTTGAATAATCTGCATCCAAATGTGAAATGCAACATGCATACAGAAAACTGTCTTTCCATCCAGATGAATACAATTTCTGAAGCTATTCAATATTTTTCGAGCATCAGAAATAGTTTTTCACTCTGAGCAACAATGTTTTCAAATATGCAATGAAGATTTTTTTTAGTAAAATTTTGAATTAATTTGGAAATAATAGCAGTATGTCTACTCAAATCCTGGAAAAAAATTCCCTTACAATTCCAGGGTTTTTTTTCCAGTATCTCTAGATTTCATGATGTCTTTTTTTTTAATTTGTAAAATTAATTATATAAAAGGACAATTAAGGTCTTAATAGTACAAGTTCCTTGATGTTCGAATACTATTTTCAATTTAGGAAGCTTTGACAAATTATTACAGGCTATCCTTAATCATATTATCACCATCGAATAATTAATTACATAATACTAGAAACATACTTATTTCTTGAATTTGTTCACAAAACAGTTGAATTTTCAACCAGAAAGGATTACCTTTTAACGAAATTGTTAAATTTTAGCTAACATTTGACGAGTTTTTTAGTTTGAACATCATGGTGCGTTAGTCAATGAAAAATAGTAACAACGAAAAACAGCAATTATTTTAGGAAAAATGATCAATTTTCCATTGTTTATTGAGATTGTTTATAATAATTGAAAAACAGA
>CAKNYM010053398.1:530649-564670 GCA_932195095.1 Andricus curvator
ACAAAGATGTCGGCTAACCGAGAATTATAATTCTTCTGGATAATTTCCAGTTCCAACTGCGAATTGATTGAAATTTGGAAATTCCCTGTTCCAAGTCAGAATTACAATTTTTTCAAAAATTGCTTGTTTAAATCTAGAAATTTAATTAATTTAGAAAATTCTCCGTTTCATCTCAGAATTAAAATTCTTTTGAAAAGTTCCCTGTTCCAATCCAGAATTTTAATTTTTTTCTAAAATACACTGTTTCAAGTCAGAATTAGAATTATTTTGAAAAACTTCATATTTCAAGTAAGATTTGATTTAAATTCGAAAATTCCCTGTTCCATTTGAGCATTATAATTCTTTCGAAGAAGTCCCGAAAATATTTAAAATCAGTTGACATTTTTTGAATCCTCTTAAATACTGTGAAATATTTTGAAATTCGAAAATTTTTTAGATATCCTGTGATATCCTTGGAATCCCTTGCAATCTTCGGAAATGTTTAAAAAACAGTGAAATCCCATGAAATTCGTGAAATTCCTACGAAATCCTTTCAAATATTTTCAAATACCGTGACAGGGTGTCTAGTTAAATTCTAAAAAAAATCCTGACAATTCAAACAGTTACATTTTCAACAAAAAATACGAATTTTCAACAAAATACATATATTTTCAACCAAAAAGTTCAATTTTAAACGAAGACGGTTAATTTACTACCAAAAAAGCCGAAATTTTAACAACATGCATGAATAATTTATGCAGATAAATTTTTATCCTAAATAAAATAGTTAAATTTTCAGTTAAAACAATTTTCAAAAAAAAAAAAAAATGAATTTTTTACAAAACAGTTCAATTTTAAATCTGAAAACATGAGCATGCAATAAAAAAGTTCATTTTTAATCGAAACAGATTCATTTTCAACCAAACAGTTGTATTTTCACCTAAAAAAGATGACATTTCTACTGAAAGAGATGAATTTTGAAATAAAAAAAAGAATTTTCAACCAAGAAGATTAATTTTCTACTGAAGAAGACGAATTCTCCAAGAAATACAAAAATTTTCTACCAAAAAGGACGAATTTTTAACAAAATACAAAATTTGTGAGCAAAATATTGGATTTTTCAATAAGAAAGATTAATTTTCTACCAAAAAATATGAATTTTCAACGAATTACACCAATTTCTAACCAAATAATTGAACTTTTGAACAAAAAAAGACCATTGTTCAACCAAAAATGGAGAAGTTAAATTTTAATTTCAAAAAATTAATTTTGAACAAAATTATGTTCTACCAAATCGTTGAATCTTCTACCAGATTATTAATTTTTTCTAGCCAAAAAAATGATTTTTCTACAAAACAGTTGAATTGTCGACCCGAAAATATGAATTTTCAACAGAAAAGTTCATTTTCAACAAAGCAATTAAATTTTCAACCAAATAGTTAAATTTTCAGTTAAAAAATGAATCTGTAAGAAAGTAATTCAGCTTTAAACTAAGGAGTTGAATCTTCAACACAAAAAGATTAATTTTTTGGAAAAAAATTAATAGTTGATGTTTCGAAGAAAAATATCTTTTTATTTTCAAATAAAAACAGTTGAACTTAACGAAAAAAGACGATTTTTCCACTAAAAGAGATCCATTTTTAACCAAAATTAGAACATTTGAATTTTCAGTTAAAATAATTAATTTTCAACCAAAACAGATTCATGCCCAACGAACCAGTTGTATTTTTAACTGAAAAATATAAAATTTCTACCAAAATAAATGAATTTTCAAATAAACAAGTCGAATTTACAACAAGTGTTGAATTTTCAACCAAGAAGGAATTTTCGGTAAATAAAGAAGATTAATTTTCCACCAAAAAGAACGAATTTTCAACAAAATACTTGAATCCTCAACCAATACAGATTAATTTTCAAACAGTTGCATTTTTAACTGAAGAGGACGAATTATAAAAAAAAATACATACATTTCAACTAAATAGTTAAATTTTAAACGCAAGAGATTAATTTACTACCAAAAAAGCCAAATTTTTCACAGAATACATGAATTTTTGACTAGGAAAGATAAAAATGTTCAACAAAAAATGGAATAGTTAAATTTTCAATCCGAAAGGGTGTATTTAAAAAAAGTGAATTTTCCAACGAAATAAATTAATTTTTAACCAGAAACAGGTTACACTTTATAGTGTACAAAATTAGATAATTCCTAATGTACATTTGTATAAGATAAATATTGGGATATTGCTTTATGATGCCATAAAAGTATTTTTCAGAACAAAAGTAAAAAAAATCAAAATACAACTTTTTTTTTTAATATCAAACCCTTATTAAACATTTTTTATTTTTAAAATTATGTCAGCATCATTTAATTACAACCTGAGATGAACCGGTGATTAAAAAGATAACTTTTGCTGCGATTAAAGGGTTTTTTCAAATATCAAAGAACCTCTGTAAATTATACACTTCTCATTTTGGAAGATAATTTCATTATAATTTTTTCACTCAGTTTTTAGGCAGAAAGGAGCCTGTCGTATATATAATCCAGTAATTTAAAAAATAAAAACGGATTTTTGAGAAAAGCACTGCCATGATTTTTTTAATTGCTTATCAAAACTATTCGAACACCATCCAATGAGAAAATTTTGCAGAAAACAGTCCAGTGTTAAGAATTTTAAATTGTAAATTTTTTATGTCTTACGGCCCACATAAAATTAAATAAAAATTGAGCCAAAATAATTTTTCCAACTCAGAATTTATTAATTAAAAAACTCCTAGCTCCATCCTTTACGTACGTTTCGGTATAATTGCGTAGCTTTTTCGAAAGGTTTTTAAAAACTTAAGTACAATAATATTTCAAATGAGTAATATTAAACAGAAAAATTAAAAATAAAAAGAATACTTTCATAAATTAATGTAAATTTGTACCTGAGATAAGATTAATTTCGAAGAGTGAAACAAACATCGAAAAGGAACATAGAAACCAATGTCAATTTTGAAGAATTCAAGTCAAAATTTGAGTCAAAAATTTAGAAAACATTAAAATGTCTCTTTAAATTTTTTTGAGACTTCTATAACAATTTCAATGCTTTCTAAATTTTTTTCTCCAATTTTTACTTGAAAATTCCAACATTGACATTGGTTTCTATGTTCCTTTTCGATGTTTGTTTTACTTTCCGAAATTAATCTTATCTTAGGTACAAATTTACATTAATTTATGAAATCATTATTTTTATTTTTAAATTTTTTGTTTAATATTGCTAATTTGTAATATTATTGTATTTAGGTTTTAAAAACGTTTTGAAAAAGGTACGCAATTGTACCGAAACGTACGTAAAGGACGGAGAAAGGAGTTTTTTAATTAATAAATTCTGAGTTGGAAAAATGTTTTGGTACATTTTTTATTTAATTTTATGTAGACCGTAAGACATAAAAAATTTACACTTTCGAATTCTCAAACATCGTCGGTCGAAGAAAAGGATTGATTTGTTATTTATCAAATCATTTTACAACAGTCCAGTTTTGTTATTTTTTAATAACTTTTTGCACTACAGGAATATATAACTCTTTGTAAATTCGACAGTTATAATTCTAAAACATTTTTTTACAATCGTTCTTACTCTATTTTTCGTGTTCAGCAATGTCTGAGTAAAAAAAATTATTTATAAATACCATGTAGGAATAATATTCCGCAAAAAACTGCTTGTAATGTCCTTTTCAGATTGCAGTTTGCTGAGGTTCATCGTGAAACGGGATTTACAAAAATGCATTCTGTATCAGCAAACGGACCAGCTCTAGTAGACATTCGAAAAAAGTCACGTTTGCTTGCGAGACAAAGGTCATATATGGACGACTATAAAAGTGGCCACATCGTTTGCCGAGAATGTTGCAGTACCCGGCTATAGGGGTAGTCAGCACGGCGAAACTAAAGTAGCAAGATTGGTAACAAGAAACCTCTAGTGAGAAAAGCGCAAGGTGGAAAATGTGGAAAAGTGCTTGGAGACATGCTCCTCCCCCTCTCCTTCATTCCATGTTATCCGCACGTTTCCTTAATAACTTCCTCTTGCTACTCTCACCCCTTATCGCTAACACCATCTCCCGTTTTGTTCATACGCTCAAACATTTATTATCCAATAAAGCAAAGACAAACTGTGTAGCCCAAGATGTGATCTTCAAATTGTACAAATAATACTTCCATTTCGGAAAGAATTGACAATTATCTTTTAAACTATTTTTACAAGGTATTTTTAGAGTTTAAAAAATTTTTAAAAATATTTTCAGAATTTCTTTCCAGTTTTTAAAGAGTCTTGCAAAATTGAACTTCGTTTTAGAAAGTAAATTAGGATAATCGGCATAACGATTGGCCACCTCATTTATGAGCAAGGAATGTAAACAAAAAGCTGTTGAGGTTAGGAGTGTCCGCTTGTTGATAAATGGGTGGACAATCATTTTCATCGTTAATAAAATGGAAAAATGATGATTGGCCACAAAATCTGAAAAGCAAATGAGTAATATCTCAAGGAATCTGTATTATCATTAGAGAATAACAGAAATTTTTAACGTCTTTTTCAAACTAGACGGAGATATGAATTACAAATTATTTGAATTTAGTTTTTCTGACAAAAGATCTTCTCATTTCGTTCCCTTGGGAGTCGAACCACAGAATTTCTGATTTCCGGTCAGGTGCTTTCACATTAAGCTGCTAGAGAGATCTAGATCTGAGCTACTAGATCTCTCTAGTAGCTTAATGGTGAAGCACCTGACCGAAAATCAGAAGTTCTGTGGTTCGACTCCCAGCGGAGCGAAAGGAGAAGGTCTTTTTTCAGAAAAAATTAATTAAAATAATTTTTAGTTCATAGCTCCATCTAGTCTGAAAAAGACTTTGGAAATTTCTGTAATTCTCTAATGATAATACAGATTCCTTGAAAAATTTTATTTGTATCATCTAGCATAATAATGCGTGTATTTCTGAAAAAGGTTTCTTCTCTCGATCTCTCTAGTAGCTTAATGGGAAAGAACCTGACCGGAAATCAGAAGTTCTGTGGTTCGACCCCGTTTTTGGCTCTCTCCAATCATTATACAATTTAGTGGCTAATCACTGTGCTTTTAAAATCAGTCCTGATGTGGCGAATCATACAATCATTAGCCTAAGCTAATCACTGTCATCATGATCAATCATTGTGTTTTTGCACATTATTGTTGATTTGTTTAAATATAAATTATCCACTACTATTAACGCTTAACTATATATGGTAATTTGAATTTTAATAAAATTTATTATTTATCTGTACGTTTGAGAATTTCGTTCAACGCGTATACAGTGTTTTTTACAAATCATTACACTGGAAATATTTCTTGTGGCCAATCATTGTACCGATTATCTTACTCATGTAAGATCTACCACTAAAAACAAAACCAAAATGAAATAAGAGTTTATATTATTTTAGACATTGTTTCATACCTGGAATGAATCTTGTAATCTATCTCTAAATAAAAAATATCCAACCAAAAGTGTTTAAAAACTTTTTTTTTAAATATATATTGAGCAAATTAAAGTCTTATTAAACTGAGGTTGTAAATCACTAGAGATAAATCAATTTTATGTATGACTCAAATTAAATGACTTATTAAGCAAAATCAACGCCTCTGATGATCAAAATTTGAATTTGAGTTCTTATTACAGACTTCACAGCCCAGAATTATCTCAAACCATGGAAAATAGGGTGATTTTTCACGAAAATAGGAGAATAATTTAACTAAATTTAAACTGAATTAAATTAAGTCAAAAAATTAAAGATGAAATATATTGAATTCTCAATAAAATAGTTAATTTTCCAACCAAAAAAGACTTTCTACCAAAAGCGTTGAGTTTTCCACCTACATATTTGAAAATTTTAGAACATGGTTGACTTTAAAACCGAAAAACATGAATTTTCAACAAAAAAGTTCATTTTTAACCAAAAAGAATTAATTTTCAACATAATAGCTTAATTTTTAAAAACGAAAAATCCTTTTTCAACAAAATAGTTTAATTTTTAAAAAAGAAAAATTAATTTTCAACCAAATAGTTAAAGTTCCCCGGAAAAAGCCGAATTTTTGACAAAATATTTCAATTTTAGAACAAATAGTTGAATTTTCAACATGCATAGATGAATTTTGAAACAAATGATTGAATCTTCAAGCCAACAAGACGAATTTTCTTAGAAGAGAGATAAATTTTTAACCAGAGAAGTTGAATTTTCAACAAAAAAGTTCTCTTTCAACCGAGAAAGATCACTTTTTTTCCATGAAAGCACAAATTTTCAACCCAAAAATATGAATTCGCAAAAAGCAATATAATACTTGATATTTCGACCAAAAATAAAATATTTTAATTTTAAATTAAAAACAGTTGAATTTAACCAAAAAAAGACGAATTTTCAGCGAAGAACACAAATTTTTAGCCTAATTGTTGAACTTTCAACATAAAAAGATGAATTTTGAACCAGATGGTAGAATTTTCAAACAAAAAAGATTGAGCTTCAACCAGAAACAGTTGAATTTCCCATCAGATACTTGAATTTTCATGCCAAAAAGGCGATTTTTTTAGGAGAGACTTGAATTTTCAACCAGAAAAGTTGATTTTCCCACACAAAAAAGTTCCTTTTTAACCAAGAAAGATGACTCTTCTACCATAAAAACAAGAATTTTTAATCAAAAAATATAAATTCGAAAAAAACAATATAACAGTTGATATTAAAAAAATTCAATTTTAAATAAAAAACAGTTGAATTCAACCAAAAGGACAAATTTTCATAGACTTTCAACCAACTTTCAACCAAATACACAAATTTTCAACCAAAAAAATGAATAAACTTCAATTGAATTTTCGACCAAAAAAAGATCACCTTTTAACAAAATGGTTGAATTTTTACCAAAATAATTACATTTACAACAAAATAGGTGAATATTTAACCAAACAGTTGAACTTTTAACGTACAGGGATGAATTTTTAAACAATAAAAATTGCACTTCAAATAAATAGTTGAATATTCAAGCCAAAAAGTCGAAGGTTCAACAAATCTGTTGAATTTTCTACAAAATAATTAAAATTTCAACCAAATACACAGTAATGTTTTTCACCAAAAGAGATCAACTCTGCACCAGGAATATAATAGTAGACTTTTCAAGCAAAAGGAAATAACTTTCAGCAAAAAATAGTTTGGTATTCTTACTGGATTCTATTAATTCAGTTCCCATTTTAACGATAAACAAAAAAAGGGGAAGTTTCTTGAAGACAGGGGAAAAAAGAGGATTTCTTTAAAAGGAGGGGAAAAAGGGGAATAGGGAAAAGAGTGTAAAGTCTGCTATTATTTTACATCATGAGATAATATTCTTCAGATACGGAGGACAATCATTAGAAAAGATTTTATTTATTAATACTTTCATTAACCGCCCTTAAATTTAAAAATGCACCCGAAATTAAAGAACATTGAAATTTGAGTTTCATTAATTTTATCTCATCCTGGTTAAAAAAATACAATACAAAAATTATTCGTTCACCTAATGTTCTTCTATTTCACCCTTAAAATGAAAAAATAACCCTTGAAGTCAAGAAAAAACAATTCTTGTTTGAATTGCAACTACTTCAGGAGTTTTACAATAATTAAACATCCACTGGACCTACCTTGTGATCTACATTTAAAAAATCATCCCCCATAATTGCAAAACATTTTAGTAATTGAGAAAAATTTTTCTTGTACCCTTCTAAATTTATAGTCCTTTCCATGTCCAATGAAGATATGTCTAGTAGGCATGAATATTTGAAAGGAAGTATATTTACGATTTGAGATTCATATCGCATCATAAATGACACATTATTTAAGAATATCTATGACTTTAAATATTTAGAGCGACTCGTAAATAGAGTTCTATTTTCCATTTTCGAAGTTGAATATTCGTAATTGCAAAATCTATCTCACAAATATCATAAATAAAATAAAAATATTCTAGAAATTGAACTGAACCTTCAGTAATTCGAATTATACCTTTCCTTAGAAGAAAATTAATTTGCACATATGTCTTTGTATCTATGCGGTTTTGTGAAAAAGGAAGGTACGATGAAGTGTAAACTAAACGCCCTTTCAAGATCAAAGAGTCATGCGGTCAGAATTTATTCGAAATCGATAATCAATTTACTGTCCGGCGCTCTGAATAACACCAGCAGAATCGAGAGTGAGGAAAAGGAACTGATAAAGAAACTGAAAGGCGGAAAAAAGAGACAAAAATAGTAGATTCAGGAAGAAGAATGAAAAGTAGCACATTATGGTGAGAAAATAATCTACAGCCATCAGTATTTAAATTGGTTCCCGGAAGGGAAAAACGATACAGTACTTGGATAATAAGTTCGAGGTTCGCAATGTCTATCTACGAGGCAACTGAGCAAATTGAGGAGAAAATGTGAAGCTTACGCTTGAATGAAAGTAACCTATATCTTTTTTTCCTGCTTTGCAAGGCATTCACCGTTTCTAAAAATAAATTTATTTTTTTTTAATTTTTAGAATATTTTTTATTTACTATTTTGAAAAAGTCTTATCAAATTGCAGAGTTTTGTAAATTATTACATTAAATATTGACAAGATATGGGGAATTTCAGGGTGGCCACTTTTATCGCCGGAAAACATTCCAGGTCATTTTCCAGGTTTTTCACGGTTAGCAAAAATTGTTCCTGGTCATTAAATTTAAAAAGTTCAAATTGTTAAAGCTAAACATTTTTTCATTTGCAGTAATCGTAACTAAACTGCGAATTAAATCAGTCAAAATAGAACTCTTATGAATTTTCAACTTTTCAAATTAAAGCTTTTATTATTATTATTATAGATTAGCAGTTCGAACTCGAAAGTTCATTGCCTCATCTACCCGAGACCGCCACACATCTCTATCTTGTGCACTCTCCATCCAGTTTAAGTAATCATGTCCTAGTTCTTTTAGATCATCCCTTACATTTTTCTCCCATCTGTTTCTCGGTCTGCCTAGGGGTCTCTTACCAGTCGGTCTCCCTCTTAAAACTTGCGCCACTGTTCTTTCATTGCCCATTCTTGCTACATGCCCCGCCCATCTTAATTTACGCGCTTTCATTACTCTATTAATATTTGCTGACCCGTAGAGAGCGTGCAGCTCATTATTATGCAGTTTTCTCCACTCGCCGGTCTCTTCGTCCCTTTTTGGACCATAGATTTTTCTAAGTACTTTATTCTCGAAAACTCTAAACCTATTCTCTTCTCCTTTCGTCAGCGCCCACGTTTCACACCCGTACATGACGACCGGCATTATTATCGTTTTGTAAATTCTTACTTTGATGTTTCTAGATAGCGATCGCGATTTTAGTAGCGTGTTTGCTGCATAATAGCACCTATTGCCAGCGTGTAGCCGCGCATTGATTTCCGTTTTAATCTTATTTTCGCTAGTTATAATAGACCCGAGGTATTTAAACTCGTTAACCCTTTCGAATTTCATATTTCCGGCCATTAGATCCCCGTCTTGATTACTTTGTCCGGACCTGACGACGGTCATATATTTTGTCTTCGATTCGCTAACTTCCAAGCCAATCTCTTTGGCTTTTGCGATCAAGATTTCTGCATTTTTAGCTACCGTTTCTTTATCATCCCCTAGTACGTCAAGATCATCCGCATATCCAAGAATTTGTATTACCCCATTGAGGGTAGCACCGGTCGGATTCGCCTGCACTTGCCTAACCACGTATTCTAAAACTAAGTTAAAAAGGACGCACGAAAGTGCATCGCCCTGTTTCAGGCCATCGCGGATCGAAAACTCTTCAGATAAACTACCGTTTACGCGTATTCTACCCTTACTGCCGCTTAAGCAAATTTCGATAAGTCTAACCAATTTTCTTGGCACACCCAAGAACTCTAGGATCCAGTACATTCGCGCGCGTATAATAGAGTCGTAAGCTTTTTTAAAATCGATAAATAGCTGATGTACTGCTTCTTTAAATTCCCATTTCTTTTCTAACAGTTGTCTAATTGTAAACATTTGATCGCTTGTAGATCGGTTTCGGCGGAATCCACACTGGTAATCCCCAATGATTTCCTCGGCAAAAGGAGTTAGTCTACTTAGGATAACATTAGACAGGATCTTGTAGCACGAAGGCACAAGTGAAATTCCCCGATAGTTGTTACAGTTAGTTTTATCGCCTTTTTTAAAGATGGGAATAATGATAGAGGTATTCCATTCTTCCGGCATGCGTTCTGTTTTCCAAACTGCGCGTATCAATTTACAAATTTGCCTTGTGAGGCAAGGGCCTCCATTTTTTATCAGTTCTGACGGTAGGTCATCGATGCCCGCGGCTTTGTTATTTTTCAACTTCTTGATGGCCATTTCTATTTCTATATCAGTAGGATCGTTAATTAATAGATCAGCAGTGTGGATTTCGCCGAGATTACCTTCAACGGGGGCTTCACGTACATTTAATAGTTTATCGAAATAATCTTTCCATAAATTCAGTCTCTCTGTCGCATCGGCTACTAGATTGCCATTTTCGTCCCTCATTACTTCCGTTCTACTTTGAAAGCCTTTCCTTATAAAATTGATTCCCCTGTACATCTCACGCGGGTTATTTTGTTTATTATGCGCTTCTATTGCTAGTATTTTATTCTTTTCCCACTCCCTTTTCTTGGATCTATAGAGCCTATTTGTACTTTTGCTAATCTCGAGATATTTCTTATGTGTTTGATCGCACTTATTTTGTAAACTACTTAGTCTGGCCTTCCGACGTTTCTCAAACCAGAGTTTGCACTCTTCGTCAAACCATGGTTTGCTTTTGGTTACTTTCTTAAAACCTATCGAAAGTTTCGCGGCTGCCTTTATCGCCTTTTTCGTATTGCTCCACAGGGTTTCCGGGTCCTCCTCGCGATTATTGTTATCGTCTCTCTGTTCTTGGAGAGCGTCGAAACTATTAGAAATCTCAACTTGGTAATTTAATGTTTCTGTTGCTGTTTTGAACTTATCTATATTGAAACGAACTGTTGGCTCTGTGCGGCTTGTTTTCTTACTTAGCGCTAGCCTAGATCTTAGTTTTACTATCACGAGAAAATGGTCTGAATTTAAATCCGCTCCCCTATACGATCTTATATCGAGAATGTTTGTATGACGTCTTCTGTCTATTAGAACGTGATCAATCTGATTGTGAGTTTTACCATCTGGTGATGTCCAGGTGGCCTTATGTATATTTTTATGCTTGAAATATGTGCTTTTGACAACGAGGTTCTTTGAAGCTGCAAAGTTTATTACTCTGGTTCCATTATCATTACTGACGTCATGCAAACTTTCTGATCCTATTGTAGGCCTATACATTGGTTCTTTTCCAATTTTCGCGTTGAAGTCCCCCAATACTATTTTTGCGTCAAACGTTGAGAACTTGTCAAAAACCTGCTCGATTGTTTCATAAAAAAGATCTTTAGTGTCTTCGTCTTTGTCCTCGGTGGGGCAGTGCACATTGATTAATACGTGTTTGCTGAAATTACCCTTTAGTACAATGTATGATAACCGGTCATTAATGAATTGCATGTCGATAAGTGCTTGCGAAATTCGTTTATTAATAAGAAAACCAGTCCCCAGTCTTTGCCCTTTAGCTCCCCCATAGTGAAAAGTATAGTCATCCTTAGAAATTGACGCGAAATCGCCCGACCAGCAGGTTTCTTGAAGTGCTATTAAGTCAGTTTTGTATTCAATTGCTATCTTAATGAGTTCGCTAAGTCGGCCAGTTTTTAGACTACGCGCGTTTAGAGTTCCCACCCTTAGATCTTTAACTGTAGTTTTTTGTTTTTGTAAGTTAGCCATGGTAGTTTCAAGATAATCCGCACGTTAGGATCCTATTCCGATCGTAGGTGAGTCCACTGTCCCAGGAGTGATAACCCCCATACCTCCCTAGGTCTAAGTATGGGAGCTTTCCGACTCTGACAAGGACCATGTCAACTTGTCGTCAGACACATTACAGTTTCATCCTCGTACCCTAACGTCCCCCTGCAAGGCAGCGCGCCTACTGGCATCAATACCCCTTTGGCCCTATGCAGGCGAATCATTCCACACATCCCTTGCGGGCAGTGTCATCGCTGCAGTGTCCAATGGGCAGCAGGATTTTTCCCTTACAAGATTTTTAGTTTTGGTTCGGGTATAGTTTCTAGGTGGATACACGCTGCACCTCGGCTTGCCAGAACCCACCCACTGCGTATGAACGCGAATGGGTGGGTCCTCCCAAGCCATGGTTGTCGTGTACCTATTTTCTACCAGTGCTGAATTCACCACAGACACGACTGGTTCCTATCGGCTGTCCGTGACTGCTTATTCTTGTATTCGCAGCTAACCTTAGGGGCTGTTCAGCCTCACGGGCCGTTCCTCTATCCGCAACCTGAGGACGCGCTACGTAGTGGTGACAGGAAACCCACCAAGCAGAAATTAAAGCTTTAAAAAATGTTATTTAAAAGCTTTTGATCCAATCGTTTGAAAATAAATAATTTATATGATAGAAACGCTCTAATCTTGATAGGTTTAATGCTTACATAATTCTAAGCGCTTCAAAAAAACTTTATCTCACAATGAAACATTAAAAATGACAAAGTATCAATTTCAAAAACTGTAATTATACAAACTGGATGCCCCTACTTTTGTCATCGAAATGAAATTCCCGATTTTTTTTTTAAATTTTCCCGGTCCTACGAATAAAAATGCTCTTAAAACAGGAAATTCAATTTTCGAACAAAAGAGATTCAAATTTGGAAAACAGTTGCATTTTCAGCCAACTAGTTAAACTTTCAATATGAAAAGATGAATTTTTAACAAAATATTTGAATTTTTAACCAAACAGTTAAATTTTCGAGCAAAAAAGATGAACTTGAATAAATTGAAAAAAATTAATTTTCAGCTAAGAAAGATGATTTTTTAATAAAAAAGGATGTCTTTTCTACTAAAAAAGATGAATTTTCAATTTAAAAGGTCGAATTTTCTATACAAGAAGACGAATTTTTAACAAGACTGTTAAATTTTCGACAAACAAAATGACCTTTCACAAGATACATGAATTTTTATTCAAATAGTTGAATTTTCAACCTACAGAGACAAATTTCCAACCAAATGTTCGAATTTTTGAAACAAAAAGGACTGAAATGTAACCACAAAAAGTTGCATTTTTAACGAAATAATTGAATTTTCATACGAAAGAGACTAATTGAACATTTTTGCAATCATCTTAAAAATCCTGCTATTAATTGATTTAGCAAAAATACCGTAAGTTACAAAAATGGAGGTATCATTTGAAAAAAATTCGAGGAGGTAAATGACAATCAGTCAGAATTCTACGTGATTTTATAGATATTATCAAGTTTTAATTTTTCCTTAAGGCATCACGCATGATGACTTAATTTATTTTCAAAGATTTTTTTTACTGATTATTTAGGGATATTGTGTGAAGGAGGAAAGAAAAAGAGAAAACTAGATAAAAAGTATCATTCTAAAGTGGCAGAAGAAACCTAAGAATAATTATCATTAAATCTTGGTGTTAATTTAATAATAAATAATTTTCACGTTAGTTACTGAGATTGGTAAATTTTTATAATCAATGATGATCTTTGAAAAGTTTGTATTACAAATCTAGATTAGTATTACTTTAAAAAAGTAAAAAGTTGTTAAGTAACGTTTTAAGTAGAAGAAGCGTGTCATGGTCGGACCAGGATAAATTTCAAGTAGAAAATCCACATTTTGGTGAGACTTACAAATTTTTGTAATGCAAATTTCACCACAAGCAGTTGCATTTTTAACTGAATAATTGAATTTTCATACAAAAAAGACTAATTTTTTAGAAGACAATTGAATAATCAACCTGAAAAGCTCAATTTTCATGAAAAAATACCATTTTCAAAACGAAGATGAATTTTCAACCCAATATTTGAGTTAAAGAAAGATAAATTATTTTCAACGAATCATTTGCATTTACAACCAAATAGTTGAACTATCATTCAAAAGAGAGGAATTGAAAAAAAATGGTTCAATTTTTAACAAAAAAGGCCATTTTTAACCAACAAAGATGAATTTTCCCTGAATTAGTTGAATAAAAAAAAATAATTTCCAACCAAACATTTGCATTTACAACCAAATAGTTGAACTTCAAATCAAAAGAGAGGAATTGAAAAAAAAATTGTTCAATTTTTAACAAAAAAGGCCATTTTTAACCAACAAAGAAGAATTTTCGACCAATTAGTAGAATTTGAAACAAATTTATTTTCTACCAAACATTTGTATTCACAATCATCTAGTTCAAATTAAAATCAAAATTGCGGAATTTTCAAAAAGAAATAGTTCAATTTTCAACCAAATCGTTGAATCTTTTAACAAACTAGTTGACGACACAGTTGAATTTTTCAATCAAAAATAGAAAGTTTCAACAACAATGGCAATTCCCAACCAAAAACGAATAATTTTCAACAAAATAGTTGAATCCACAACCAAAGAAATTAACTTTTAGTCAAATAGTTGCATTTTTAACGTAGGGGCAACGAAAGAAAGGTTGTAGTATACGTGAGGGGAGGGGAACTGGGGAAGTGAAGGGAAAAAAGGGAATTAGGGTAATGGAGGGGAAATTCGAGGAGGTAAAGTAGAGCAATTGAGGAAAAAGTAGGGGGTGGGTAATTAGGGGAAGTGATTACACAGGCACACAAAAAAATAAATTTGTCTGAACTTTTGACCAGACTATGTTGGTCTTATGTTTTTGAAGTGGTGGCCGTTTGGCCTCACGAGGTCAGGATTTTTCTCTATCCTCAAAAAACACCTAAAAATAGCCAACATAGCCCTTTTTGTTTATAAAAAATGCAACCCGACCACATTTCTGTAGGTTTTTTGGGTCACTGGATTTAAGTATAATGTTGATTAATCACTGCTCAGAGCCTCTCTGCTCCTAACCTCAGGCCCATTAAACCCAAAAAACCTGCAGAAATGTAGCCGGGTTAAATTTTTTAGAAACGGAAAGACCTATCTTGACCATTTTTGGGTGTTTTTTGTGGTTAGAGAAAAATCCTGACCTGATGGGGCCAAACGGCTACCGGATTCCGATTCAACGACCTCAAAAACATATGACCAACATAGTCTGGTCAAAAGTTCAGACAACTTTATTTTTTTTTGTGTGCCTGCGTTATCAATGAGGGGAGTGGAAGTAGGGGTAGTGATTGAAAATAAGAGGAGGGAACGTAAGAGAAGTGATAGAAAATGAGGGGTGGGGAAGTAGGCAAAGTAAGGGAAAATGAGGGGAGGGGAAATGACGAGAAATGTGGATGGGGAAGGGAAGTGAAGGTTGAAGTTTAGGGAGAGGAAGTAGGTGGTACAGAAGAGAGAAAGTATGGAAGATGTAGTTCTGAACGACTTAATGAACGCCCTGATAGGTTACAAAACCCTTTTTTCTAGACGCACTGCGTCTAATTTGACTAATTTTAAAAAATGGGGACTGCTAGGTGAAGAAGAGAAGATTAATCAGCCCCGGATCATAAGGTTTAAGAGGCCTTAATTTAAGCAATGCATACGAAAAGCTTCTGCATAAGTAGCACTTAGAACAGGGAACGAAACGTAATGAAATTAGAGTACGATAATAAGGGTTGCGGAAGTACAAAATGGGCTAAGAGGAATGAAAGGAGCGAGTAAAGGCGAAGCGGAGAATTTTGGTTGTAAAACAAACAATCGAGTCTATTCTCGAATAGGGATTTATTACGGAACGTGTGTTAAGTTTCGCTTTTCACGACGAAATTTCCTTACTCCAGGGAAAAATTACAGTCAGAGTTTCCGTGAAGGCGCGTTACCCGAGCTTCCTGGGGGTTTAAACGGCTAATTTTATGCAACGAAGTAATCTGTGCGCCTGCATTACACTATGTTCCTACCATTTAGTGTTTTCCTTGTCTAAACAACTTGGAATATATCCAGTATTCAGAAAGTCAATTACGAAAACTATGAAGATTCTCTGCGAATGCAACTTTTTTAAGGTTAATGCAATCTTCAAAATTAATTAAGGCTTTCTCATTCCATTCATTTTGTACCTTTATTCATTTCTTGCATAATGCATACACAGAAAACCATCGATGTGAACTTTTTTACCCCTCACTTTAAACAATTAAAATTGGTATTGTGCCTTCAATTTTTTTTGTGTGTAAGAAATGTTGTAAATCAAAATTACACTAAATTCGGCGTACTTTTGAGGATCGGCGTTTTACAGTGCATGAACTTATTTTAGAGTTTCTGGGCTTGCTTTTAAAATTAGATTAACCATATTTATAAAATAAAATGTAGCTTAGGGGTCGTACTTACATTACGTCACGGATTATAGGCACTCTCTGAGACCCCCCCTCCCTCCTGTAACAAAATGTTACCAAATATTTCTACCCCCCCCCCCCCCCACACTCGTTCTGTACGTAATTTTTACATACATACATTGATTAGCAGTTCGAACTCGAAAGTTCATTGCCTCACTACCCGATTCGGGTAGTGTTTCTAGGTGGATATTTACTACCAATGTGGGCCCACCACACCCGTAATTTTTAGTTTCCAAAAATGTTTTACTAGTTATTGCAATTTAATCTTGAAATACTTTTAACACAGAATCTTTTATAAAGGGAATAAAACAGTATTTCAGATACAAATTTAAAATGTTCAAATTTAATAATTTATTTTAAACAAAAAAATGTCTTTTCTACTATGAAAGATGGCTTCTCAACAAAATACTTGAATTTCCAACAAAATAATTAAATTTTTAACATAATAGTTGAATTTTCAAACTAAAAATATAAATTCCTACCAAAAAGTGCCATAGTTTATATTTCAATCAAAAAACATGAAATTTATACCAAAAAAAAGTTTTTTAAAACCAGAAAGACGAATTTTCAACAAACATAAATTTTTCACTAAAGAAAGAAGATTTTATCTAAATTGCTGAACCTTCAAGCCAAATACGAATTTTATCTACAAAAATTGAATTTACAAACAAAAAATATGACTTCAGCAAAAAAAACCAAGAAAAATTTTTTTTTTTTAAAAAGGAGGATTTTCAACTAAAAAAGGTCAATCTCAAAAAAGTCGAAAAGTTACATTTTCAGTTAAAAACTTAATTTTTAACAAAAAAAACGACTTTTCCACTAAACCGTTAAATATTTAACCAAAGACATAAGCCTCCAATCAAAAAAATAAATTTTTAACAATGTAGTTTAACTTCGATCCAAGTAGTTGAATTTTCAATTTAAAAAGATTAATTTCCAACAAAATAATTAAACTTTCAACCAAAGAGATGAATTTTCAACTCAAAATATAACTCTTCAAAAAAAAAAAATGATTTGTTAACAAAGTGATTCAACCAAATCTTTCAAAAAAAAAGTTGAATATTCAAGCAAAGAAGAATAATTTTTAACCAAAAAGTTGCATTTTCATTAAAAAAAAAAGAAATTTCTACCGAAGCTGATGAATTTGAAAATCACAATTTCCTGTTAAAAAATATTTTAGTTGACTTTTCGCGATCAAAATATAAATTTTTAACCAAGAAATAAGTTTCTACAAAAAAAATGGAATTTTCAATCCAAAAAGACGAATTTTTACCCAAAAAGGATGACTTTTTAACAAAATTGTTGAATTCTCTACCCAATAGTTGCATTTTTATCCAAAAAGATTGAATATTTCTTAAAACAGATGAATTTTTAATTTGAACAAAAACAAATTTTCAAATAAATAGTTGAATCCAGAAAAGATTTCAGTTCTCTTTTCAACACCAAAATGAGAATTGTGGACTATAAGTTAATTTTCTGCTAAAGAGTCGAATTTTTAACCAAAAAGTATGACTTTTTAACAAGATTGTTAAATTTTCAACCAAACAGTTGCATTGTCTGAGAAAAATGAAAATTCTACTAAAACAGGTGAATTTTTAAATCAAAACGACAAATTTTTTAAAAAAGAGTTGAATTTGTATTGAAAAGGATTTCTATAGACTTTTCTAGAGAAAAATAAAAATTTTCTAGAAAATATTTGAATTTTCAACAAAACAGTTGCATTTTTATCCAAGAAAAATGCAATATTTTTACTCAAAAAAGATGAACTTTTAAATTAAAAAGACAAATTTTCCGAAAAAATATTTTTCATCCAAAAAAGATTTCAGTTGACTTATCAGCAACAAAATATGATTTTTAAACAAAAGGTTAATATTATACGAAAAGAGTTGAATTTTTAATCCAAAAAGACGAATTTTTAACAAAACAGTTGAATTTGCAAAAAAAAGATGTATTTTTAAGAAAATTGTTAAATTTTCAACCAAATAATATAATTTATAAGTAAAAAGATAATCTTCAGGATAAAGTTTTTGCGAATTTGCAAAAATGACGTACATGAGTGAAGGGCCCCCTCCCCACTACCGTAACAAATCGAAACAAAATGTCTCGACCGCCCCCCCCCCCCCTAACCCTGAGCTGTTACGTAATTTAAGTACGGTCCCTTATTTAAAAGATAAACACGCCTCAGGTAAAAAATAGAAAGAAAATTAGAGGTGAATTAAATTCGTCAATCGGTACAAAAATGCTGGGTACACTTTCGAAAATATCCATTTTTGTTAAAAATTTTTTTTTACCTCAAAAAATATTGATCTCAGATAAAAACATTGTACATAAAAGTTTTATATCTCATTAAAACACATTTTTCTGTATTCACATCTTTTCTCTAAAATGAATATTTTGTTAGAAAAACTAAAAAATTGCATTTTTAAATCTTTTGCTGCACAAAATTTCAAAGCCCTTCAGAAGTTATGTCAACTCAATATACTTGGAAGACTTTTTCGGAAGTATACCGACCTTGGTTTATTTTCATAATTACAAATTTCGTAATGATATCATTATCAGTATTCAATTTTTGCTTCCTCGTAGAGGAAGCTTTGTAATGGTAGAAATTTCGAGAAAAAAATTAATTCTTTTAATTAAACTTTCCTCAATTCAAAAATATCTAATAAAATGTTCTGAACAATTGTCCCAAAATGTATGGATGTCATACATTTTTCTGAACACGATAATTTATAGATGGTTGCAGATAAATTGATGAAATTTGGAGGGCTTCCTTCTACCACTAATATTTCAAAACTGACGAAAGGATTTGGGTCAATCTATTTCCTGAATAGCAGAGTTGTGGGCGGAGGGTTAAGTTGGCTTAGTAAACTTTATGGTTAATATGGTTTTCCAAAATTTTCAAAATTCAGGGAGTTAGCAGATTTTGAATTTTAAGCCTTTGTGTTTCCTCACGACCATTAATGTTTCCAAAATGGAACTAGGATGTTTGTATTTTTATTAAACTTAAATTAATTTAAATTTAAATTTGATGTTATCACCAAAATGAATACATTAGTATCAGTGAATAATTTATATTGTAGGTAGCCAATTAAAATACGGAATGAAATTTTAATACTCCATAATTAAAGCTGTGGAAGCAAATTTTATAATATTCAGTTGACTTAATTTATCCTTTTGTGCAATGATAACTAAACATTCACTTAAACAAAAGAGAGTAATTAAAAGAGTAAATTAAAAAATTAATTGAAACATAATTAAGTAACGTTTTAATTATTTAAAACAATTTGTGAAATATTTTTCAATTGTCAATTTTTGCAATCATCTTAAAAATCCTGCTATAAACTGATTTAGCAAAAATGCCGTAAGTTACAAAAATGGAGGAATCATTTGAAAAAAAGTTCGAGGCGGTAAATGAAAATCAGCCAGAATTTAACGTGATTTCATAGATATTATCAAGTTTTAATTTTTCCTTGACGTATCACGCATGACGACTTCATTTATTTTTAAAGATTTTCTCACTGATTATTCAGGGATATTGTGTGAAGGAGGAAAGAAAAAGAGAAAACTAGCTAAAAAGTATTATTCTAAAGTGGCAGAAAGAACCTAAGAATAATTATCATTAAATTGTGCTGTTAATTTAATAATAAATAATTTTCACGTTAGTTACTGAGATTGGTAAACTTTTATACTCAATGATTTTTAGAAAGATTGTAGTACAAATCAAAATTTTGATTACTTTATAAAAGTAAAAAGTTTTTAAGTAACGTTTTAAGTGGAAGAAGTGTGTCATGGTCGGACAATGATCAACTTCAAGTAGAAAATCCGCATTTTGGCCAGGCTTACAAATTTTTGTAATGCATATTTACTGTTTTGAAAAATTGTAAAGTTTTGGATTAATTTGTTACGTAAAAAAATAATGGTAAGATAATTATATATTTTTGGTAGAGAATTATATTTTTGTGAGAAAATTGTCCTATCGAATTTTTCAAAAGACCACCACGCCAATATTTGGCCACTTTTGGAATTTTTTGCAAAACTTTTCGGGACCGTTAAACAAGGACGCCACACTGCTAATATAAATCTGTATACAAATTTTTTGAAATGCTTGAAAAAATGAAATTTAGTGAATTTATTTTACAAGTAAAATATGTAAATATTATGCTTGTACGTTTTGTGTTTTATTTTGAGCGTTTATCAAATGAAATCTAAAAAAAAATTGCCTTGGTGTTCGTATTCGATTACTGTTAAAACATATATTTTTGGAAAACAGCCTTAGTAGAATATTCAATAAAAAGTTTGTTAAATAAAAAATAGAAGGTAAATTATGGAATTTGGAATAAAAGAAATAATAAAAACAGATTTGACTTCACGTTAGTGAACGATGAATTGCAGTTCATTCCCACTATTCTCATAGGTGCCATTTTTCCCGCTCGGTTTTTAAATTCGTTTTTCGCGTGACCGTCTTCCAGGACGGGAAAAGCTTTCAAATGTTATCTGGCATATCTCTGCTCGGGGATCTGGAAAAACGAGCAGATTGTCAAAGAGAGAACAAGTTGGTTTGAGCAGAATGAGATAGTTTCTTACTGCAAGGTCGACAACGGCGGAATGTCCCTAATAAAACTGTTCGCATTCACGATACAATACGTGTTCTCTAAAACTTTCGTATATAAAACCAACCATGATAATAAAAAATGCTCGCAAGTTTGAGCGCGCCTAGGGAGCGCGACTGTTGGAACTCGCGCTTCGCGCTCGATCATAAATTTATATCGCGCTTCGCGCTCGATTATGTATTCACCTCGCGCTACACGCTCGGGCGTAAAGGAACTTTATTTACTCAAGGTTCTATCGACCTTAAGGAACACATTCTCATCCAGACACTCGCGCTTCGCGCTCGATATTTAATTTGAAAATCATTTAAACCGTATGATAGAAACAAAAAAGTTTGAGCGCACTTACGGCGTGCGATTTGGTAACTACACTGAGCGCGCACTTTGTGCTTCGTGTTATATGTTCTTCATATACAAATTACTAAATTTGTATTTGATTTTAAATGAAAAGTAATGATATAAGTTAGGCGACAAATTTTATTAGTTAAAATTTTATTTTAGCTTGTGCCGTTTTTCAAAAAAGTTAATTTTTTTCATTTTGAATATATTGTTACAACAAAAATTGATTACAAGTTTGTAAATCTTTTTTGAATGCACAATTTTTGTTCATTTATCTGTTTTCGTACCTTGCATTGCTTTTTCAAAAATTTGATGTTTTTACTGTCAATGTTATTTTCACGAATAAAACAAAAACTACGCATCCTATCGAAACATGATTCACAACAAATTTGTACCTCTCCTTTGGATGAACAAATTTTGTTCTTATCATTTTTTTCGTAGCTCGTGTTATTCGTCTGAAAATCTGATTTTTCTATTTTCAATGCTGTTTTTTACGAATAAAATAAAAACTACGCGTCATATCGAAAAGTAAATCATAACAAATTTGTAGATCTTTTTTAGGTGCATAATTTTTGTAAAATCATCTTTTCTCGTATCTTCCATAGTTTTACAGAAAAATAGAATTTCTGATTTTTCATTATTTTTTTGTGCAATCAAAATTTGGATTTTTGATTTTTCAAAAAATTAAAAAAGTTTTTATAAAAATATTATAGGGTGTTCAAAAAGCAACGTTTTTCTCCTCCTGACTTTGTTTCACATCGTGCGTTTTTCAGCTTAAAATGTTCATTTTCGTTTGTTTTTTGGAATTTTGAAAATGCTATAACACCAGTAATTTTTCTTTTATCACGAAAAGTCATAAGGATATTTTGTTCATCATTTTACGTACTACTAATAACCGTACATAGAATTCTAAAATCTTCAAAAAAAGTGGTCTCAAAAAATTTCAAAATGTGCTCACTCTTTGAATTTTCATCCAAAATAGCTGGTTAACGAGCTCGTTCTTCCTTTGCAGCCCGTAAAAAAGTGTGCCAAAGCACAATCCAATCTGATCAATCTTTCGAAAGTTATCGTGCCTATACGATACAGACAGGCAGACGGACGGACAGACAGACGGACATACACCTTCGTAAAAATCGTTTTTTCTGACTCAGGAGGTCTCAAAACGTGGAGATTTGATGAAAACCGACTATGTCAAATTTTACATGAAAATAATACCTTCTCTTTAGAATGAGAATGTAAAAAAAGTGTTCTAACAAATTTTCAAAATGTGCTCACTTTTTGAATTTTTGTCCAAAATGGCTGGCTAACGAACTTTACCTTTATTTTAGGACAGTTGAAGAGTATACCAAAGCCCAATCCCATAGGTTGAATTTTTCGAAAGTTATCGTGCTAACAAACTGAAAATCTACAGACAGACTAACAGACAGACAACCAGGCAGACACATTCGTAAAAACCTGTTTTTTGAGTTCAGGGGGTCTCAAAACGTGGACATTTGACAAAAACCGGGGGAGTCAAATTTTACACAAATCTAATACCTTATCTAGATGAGAATGTAAAAATACGAATTTTCAAGTACCATGAGAATTATTGATGATTATTTTATTGTTTTAATCGTTGGAAATAGTATTGAGAACATAAAAACAATGAAATATTGTAAAACAACATACTCGAGATGAAAAAGAAATTAAATAAGCAAAGTTTTGATGAGAATGTGCCCACTTATCGGGCAGATTTTTTCACTGTCAATGTTATTTTTGACGAATAAAACAAAAACTACACATCCTATCAGAAAATGACCATTAACAAATTTGTAGATTTTTTTTGTGAGCAAAATTTGTGTTGGATCATCATTTGTCGTATCTTGCATAGTTTGGCCGTAAAATTGAATTTTTGGATTTTTCGAAAAAATTCAAAAAGTCGTTATGATAATTTTGTAGGGCGTGTAAAAAGAAACATTTTTCTTCTCTTGACTTTTTTTGTATCGTGCGTTGTTTGGCTGAAAATGTGAATTTTCGTTTCTTTTTTTGGATTTTGAAAATGCTGTAACTCTGAAAATTTTTGTTTTATCGAAAATTGTCATGAGAATATTTTGTTCGCCTTTTTGAGTACTATTGACATCCGTCCATAGAATTTTTCAATGTTGAAAAAAAGTGTTCTAAAAAATTTTCAAAATGTGCTCACTTTTTGAATTAGTCCAAAATGGCTGGCTAACAAACTTGACCTTTATTTTAGGACACTTGAAGATTATACCAAAGCCCAATCCCATAGGTTGAATCTTTCGAAAGTTATCGTGCTAACAAACAGAAAATCTGCAGACACACTAACAGAGAGACAGACAACCAGACAGACAACCAGACAGACACATTCGTGAAAACCTGTTTTTTGGATTCAGGGGGCCTCAAAACGTGGACATTTGACAAAAACCAGGGGAGGGGGGGTCAACTTTTACACAAATATAATACCTTCTCTAGATGAGAATGTAAAAAGTGTATGGGGCCGTTCATAGTGAATGTGAAGTATTTTGTGATGCGTGGTGCAACAATATTTCTTGTAATACATATAAAATATAACCTCCGTTAATTAAAAAAACGTGGTACCTCAGTAAAATTAGTTTGAGAAAATAAAATGTGTTCATAACAATAAGTATATAGATTTACAAACAAAGAATTTTATAATTTCTGAAGGGCCTTAAATGTTCTGTAGACCTGAACACTTTGTTTCGAATGATCAAAATTGCTATTTTTTTATCACAGACTTCACAGTCTTTTCCTTTTTATAATTAATAGAATCCCAATGAGAAAATCCAACTATTTTTTTGTTGAAAAATTATCTTTTTTAGTTGAAAGTTCATGTATTTTGTTAAAAATTTGTCTTTTTGGTAGAAAATTAATCCACTTTGTTTAAAATTTAACTATTTGGTTGAAAATTCATGTATTTTGTTGACATTTTTTTGTTGTTGGTTTAGATCAACTGTTTTTGATTAAAAATTAAAATATTTTTGGTGGAAATATCAACTATTGCATTTTCTGTTGAAAATTCATCTTTTCAGTTAGAAAATTTATCTTATCAGTTTTAACATTCAACTTCTTGGTTGAAAGTTGAACTACTTTCCTGCACATTAATCTTTTGATGAAGATTTATAATTTTAGTTGAAGCTTCAATTCTTTAGTAGAAAATTGAACTACTCCATTCAAGAATCCCTCTTTGCGTGTGAAAATTTAATTATTTTGATGAATGAAAATTTAACTATTTGGTTAAAAATTCAACGTTTTGGTCAAAAATTCACTTTTCTGTTCAAAATTCAACTCAAAATGCATTCAATTGTATATAAAAAAATCATTTTTTTCGATTGAAAATTCAAAAATTTGGTAGAAAATTCCTTTTTCTAAATTGAAAATTCATTTTCTGAAAATTTAATTATTCCATTTTGCAGTTGAAAAGTCATGTATTTTGTTAGGAAATCGAATTTTTGGTAGTAAATTAATTCTTTTGACTTAAAATTTGAAAATCATGTTTTTTAGTTAAGGATTTAATTATGCTCTTGAAAATTCATATTTTTGGTTGAAAATTGAACTAGTGTGTTGAAAAATTGCTTTTTCTGTATAAAATAGTATATTGTACTACAAGTTGAAAAAGCGAGAGATTTAAAACGAGTGTGAAGTTAGCTACCCGAGCGGAGCGAGGGTGGCTATCACACGAGTTTTAAATCGTCGCTTTTTCAATGTGTGGGACACGATACTTTTTCTATAATTTGTGCAAAAGTGCTAGTTTTTGTTTACCTGTTTTTTGTGTAAAAAGAAGGCGATTTTTTGTCGATTGACGCAACAATGACAATGGCAATTATCAAAACCATGGCAATAATATGGCAGTAATAATAAGCTGGTTCTCACAATTGAATAGTTGGCCCATAAAGTTGAGGTTTTCAAAACTTCCGATTTTTCGTGAAAAAAACCAAGCACAGTATTTTCGGAGAAACTGACGGTGTTTTTTTGCTTTTGCCAAGTGACAAAAGTACATACAAAATACACAACTCGAGACTTTTCAGGAAATTGCTTTTAGGTTAGGGACGACAGTCGGAAAATAGAATGAAGTTGGCTGCGCACGATGAACGAGTACACCCGAGGCAGCACGAACCCACCCGAAATAACATTTACTTTTTCCACTGTGCCTCACTTTTATCACTGTCCATTTACTTTTTCCACTGCATCTGTCCACTTTTGTCACTGTTGCCCGGAAAGGACGGCACTGCGCATGCGCCACGTCATCGAGCAAAAATCGGTAACTTTTTACACCAAAAACAGGTGGAAAAACTGGCACTTTTTCGCGAATTATAGAAAAAATAATTTTTTTAACTGAAAATTTAACGATTTTGTTGACAGCTGAACGGTTTGGTTGAAAATTAACATTTATTTCGAAAAATTAACGGTTTTATAGTAAAATCTTTTTTTTCGATTGAAAATTCAACAATTTGGTAGAAAATTCTTTTTTTTTAGATTGAAAATTAATTTCTTCAACTGAAAATTTAATTATTCCATTCTGCAGTTGAAAATTCATGTATGTTGTTAGAAAATCGAATTTTCGGTAGTAAGTTATTCCTTTTGACTTCAAATTTATCTTTTTTAGTTAAGGATTTAAGTCTACTGTCAAAAATTCATATTTTTGTTTGAAAATTGAACTAGTCTGTTAAAAAATCACTTTTGTGTATGAAAATAAATTTTTTTAACTGCAAATTTAACGATTTGGTTGAAAATTAGCATTTCTTTCGAAAAATTAACGGTTTTATAGAAAATTCATTGTTCTGGATTGAAAATTCAAAAATTTGGTAGAAATATCGTTTTTTTTTTGGTGGAAAATTCGTTTTTTTTTGTTGATGAAAATTAATTTTTGTAAACTGAAAAGTGATCTATTTGTTTAAAAGTTCAACTGTTTTGTTGAAAATAACCTTTTCTGTTGAAAATACAACTGGTTTAATATAACCTAGGTTGAAAATTCAATTCTTCATATATTTATATATTTTTTTTATTCTGTTGAAAATTAAACTTTTTTGTAGAAAATTCATGTTTTTGGCTTACAAATTGAACTATTCGGTAGAAAATTAATTTTTTTTCCATTGGAACTTAATTTTTTTCAACGAAAATTCAACTGTTTGTTTAAAAATTGATATAATTTGTTCAAAGTTCGTCTTTCTGCTACAAAATTAATCCTCGAGATTGAAAAATCAACTATTTTGTTTAAAATTTATGTATCTAGTTAAAAATTTGTCCTGTTTGATAGAAAATTAATTTTCTTGGTGGAAAACTCAACTACTTAAAAAAAATTATGTATATTTCGATGAGAATTCGTCTTTTTCAGTATAAAATTAATCTTTTTGGTTGAAAATTCATCTTTTTGGTTATAAATTCGATTATTTGGTTATAAATTCGATTATTTGTTTAAAAATTCAACGGTTTTTTAGGAATCTTAACTTTGTGGCTTTGAAATTTAGCATTATAGATAATGTTTTTTCCTCATTGACTGCAAAATCTTTCCTGGTTGAAAATTCAACTGCATGTTTAAAAATGAATTCGTTTTGGTTGAGAATTTAACTATTTTGTTGAAAATTTGTCTTTTTCGGTTCAATTCAATTGTTCCTAATTCAAAATGTTTCAAAAATTTGTACATGTTTCAAAATTTCGGAAAAAAGTTCGCGTAATTTATGCACGGCCCCCTAACAAAAGTATAAAAGAAGTACTAAAAAGTATCTAAAATTTTTTATACGATTTATAGAAAAAACCTTCATAAAAATATAAGTTTTTATTTTCTTATTATGGAATTACTTTGGTACTTAATTATTTTATGGAATGAAATAAAGTTTTTAGAGAGTTTCTGGGTTCTTGTAAAGAGGATTAGAGAACAGTCGACCTGAATATTGCGACTTCATTACATTTTGTAGGTTCATATTAATGAAACGTAAAAATCGCGAAACTGAATAGCTGAAAACAGTCTACAAAATGTCGGTAAGCGGATTATTTTCATTAGAGAAAAAGGGGTTTTTTCATTTTATCGAGAATGGAGGTCTGTGGTGACTGCATGAAAGCTATAAAATAAGAAAGTAAACTCGTAAAGTGTAAGGCCTCCCTTCGCCTACTTAGTTTTAAGCCTGAATCGAGTCATTAATAATATCTGCTATAAAATTCTCGGCTATCTCATTTTAAGAACCTTGCTTTCATCGCAAGACTGCTGACGATGAAATAAATCGTAAAAGCATAATTAAAAATACCGACAGTATGAAAAGAAAGATATGACAACTTTTTTTTTATAGTTCAAAAATAACGTCTGGCCATGTCTATCAGGAAACTGTATCATATACATTATTTTATTATACAAGTGACTAAAAAGTCCCGGGACGGTTGGATATTTCCTCAGGTAAAATATTTTTAAAAAAAGTGAAGGTCATTCCTGAAGTAAATTTCAACGAGGAATTCAATGGTGACCTGCATTTTGACCTTGAAGTTGACCTTCATGGCTTTTTGAAGGTCAACTTTGTTTTTTCAAATGGAAACCCCCTTTTTTACACCTGTAATCGATAGAGCGGAGAATTCTAAGTTCAGGTACGTACCCAAGACATAGGTCAATTGTAACGTTCAAGGTCAATTAAAGGTTATTTGAAATGAACAAAGTTTTCCAAGAGGTCAGTGCAATTCCTGAAGTAAATTTCAACGGGGAATTCAATGGCGACCTTCATTTTGACCTTCATGACTTTTTTAAGGTCAACTTTGTTTTTTCAAATAGAAACCCCCTTTTTTACATCTGCAATCGATAGAGCGGAAAATTCTACGTTCAGATACGTACCCAAGTCATAGGTCAATTGTAACGTTTAAGGTCAATTAAAGGTTATTTGAAATTAACAAAGTTTTCCAAGAGGTCAGTGTAATTCCTGAAGTAAATTTCAACGAGAAATTCATTGGTGAGCTCTGTATTGATCTTGGTGATGATCTTCAAGGTTTTTTCAAGGTTTTTTCCAAGCAGTTTACGTTTACGTTTAGCATTACCCAGGAACAACGACGTGGACGTAGTAAATTCTGTTCCCTTTGGGTAATGCTGAACGTAAACGTAAACTGCTTGGAAAAAACCTTGAAGATCATCAACAAGATCAATACAGAGCTCACCAATGAATTTCTCGTTGAAATTTACTTCAGGAATTACACTGACCTCTTGGAAAACTTCGTTAATTTCAAATAAACTTTAACTGACCTGGAACGTTACAATTGACCTATGACTTGGGTACGTACTTGAACGTAGTATTTTTCGCTCTATCGATTGCAGATGTGAAAAAAGGGAGTTTCCATTAAAGAAACAAAACAAATTTGACCTTCAAAAAGCCATGAAGGTTAACTTCAAGGTCAAAATTAAGGTCAACATTGAATTCCCCGTTGAAATTTACTTCAGAAATTGCACTGTCCTCTTGGAAAACTTTGTTCATTTCAAATAACCTTTAATTGATCTTGAACGTTACAATTGACCTATGACTTGGGCACGTATCTAAACGTAGAATTTTCCGCTCTATCGATTGCAGATGTAAAAAAGCGGGTTTCTATTTAAAAAAACAAAGTTGACCTTCAAAAAGCCATGAAGGTCAACTTCAAGGTCGAAATGAAGGTCACTATTGAATTCCTCGTTGAAATTTACTTCAGGAATGACCTTCACTTTTTTTTTAAATATTTTACCTGAGGAAATATCCAACCGTCCCGGGACTTTTTAGTCACCCTGTATTGTATACATTAGGGTGGTCCAAAAAAATGATTTTCTTGAAAAATGAAAACGCTTTTGAATTAAAGAAAAAGAGTTAAAATATCTAAATGATCTTGATATTTACATTCATATTTTATTCGTAGCATCAAATAAATAAAAAAGGTTGGGTCCATCATTTAGGACATCTAATAAAGCTATCAGCAAAAAATGAAAAAAATTTCTTTTATAGTTTCGACGTCTATAGGCAAATTAAAATTATTGCTTTTTGCAATGGTTGGAGATTTGCATTCAGCAAGATTTTTTTAGCATAATATTGCTAATAGAGCATTTTCCTCAGTCCCTGATGAAATGAAAAATGTTGAAAATTTACAAATTTTTTAATTGCAAAGGAAATTAGCCGAAAAATCATCATTTTTTTATATTATTTACTAAAAAAATTGACATTCTACGCCCCTTCATATTCGCAACATGATAACATTTTCTTAACTATACATATAGGTTCCAAACGCTGTTTTTCTTTAAACAAGCTTATCGCATCTAAAAAATTTTTAAGTAAAAACTATTTTGCAGGGTATCTACAACTTTTGTTGACGCCTCATTATCGTAAAATAAATAAATATGACAATATATAAAAATATGATTGAAAACCAGAGTAACATGATTTTTGTGTTCAAGATAATTTACTTGATTATGATGTGTATGTTAAATAATTATTAAGAGAGAAAAACAATTCCTTAGAAAAATATAAATATTAAAACAAAATATTCAATTTTTTGGTCAATAATGAACTTTTTGGACTGAAAATTTAACTATGCCAGTTGAATATTCATCACTTTAGTTGAAGATTCATCACTTTAGTTGAAAATTCATTTCTTTGGCAGAAAAATTACCTATTTGTTTGAAATGAACTCTTTTGTTAAAAATTCATATTTGTAAGTTTAAAATTTAACTGGTTTGTAGAAAATTCGCCGTTTTGAATTCATATGTTAACAATTTAGTTAAAATTCGTATTTTTTTGGCAAATTCAATTGTTTTTAATTTAAAATTAAAATATTCGTTCGTTGAAACTTTAATTATTTTGTTAAAATATAAACTATTTTGTGGAAAATGCCTCTATTTTATGGAAAATTTGTTGCTTTTGTTTGATTGAAAGTTCAACTATTTGGTTGAAAATGCAACTATTTGGTTCATAATTGATCATTTTGTTGAAAATTCAACTATTTTGTTAAAAATTCATATTTTTATTCAGAAATTCAACTGCATTTTTGAAAATTCGTCTTTTTGAGTAAAAAATTCATCTTTTCTGGTAGAAAAATTCTTGGTTAAATATTCAACTGTCTTCCCCAAAATTTGTCTTTTTTCATTCCTAAAGATTCCACTATTTCGTTAAAAATGCAACTGTTTTTAATTGAAGGTAATCATTATTTGTTTGAAAAATCATCTTTCTTAAGTGCAAATGCATCTTTTCGGATTTAAGGGTCAACTGTTTACTAAAACATTTGACTTTTCAGCTTGAAAACAGAACTCTCGTTGAAAATTCATCTCTTTTGGGAGAAAACTAATCTTTTTTCTTTAAGAATCCAATCATTTTGTTGAAAATGCAATATATTTCGACTCGAAATATTAAGCGTTTCATTCGGAATTAAATATTCTACCTATACCTTATTTTTATTAAAAAGAATTTATTCTCCTATTATTCCCCCATTTTCGTGAAAAATCTCCCTATTAGGCGTTTATGAAATGAAATCAAAGAAAATAATTTCAGCGCTTGAAGGCTTGTGTGATGATCTGTGACGAAGAAGGGGAGGGGTCTACATTTCTTTATATGAAAAGGAGATCAAATTTTTATGTAAAATACGGACCATTTTGCGTTAGCCTTAAAAGGATTTTTCTCTATATCTAGAACTGTTAGCGTTAAAGACATCAAAACTCAAGGAAAAGCACTAGGGAAATGGAGATGGACGGAGGAAACTGACGCAAAGAGGCGATAAGACCTCCCGTAGGAATGGTTTTACTATTCGAACGTAAGTTAGTTCCTTTCGACAACCAATACGCAAAAGAAGAGCTTTCGATTCTCATTCAGAATACTTTTTCTCTTCTCCAGGCGTAAGCCGATTTCCTAAGGATTTTGTAATTTTTTGTTCCACCTAACTTCGTGCAGCTCCTTTACTTGCTATATACATTAAAAGTAGAAACTACTCGGTCATAAGTTCTTTCATAGTCAATTTATCTTTTATTAATCCCTAAAAAAAAGGAAATTATTTTCTTCAAAAGTGTGGTCAGCAACAAATTTAAAATCCAGTGAAACTAAAGTTGAACTGGGGGATTACGTTAATCAAAGAAGATTTGTTTGAAAAAAGTTAGTTCGGAAAATAAATATTCGACATATGTGGTTTATAATAATTTATTGTCATCAAATCTATTCGATATATTTCACAAATTTAATTTTAATTATTTGTATTTATTTTCTTCAGTGAAAAAGTTATGATACAAACAGCCAAACAAGGAAAGCCAGTAGATAAGATGTGTTTCAGCCAAACATTGAAATATTTGACTAAATTTCTATTTATTTATTCAATACTGAGTTGCAAACTAAATTTTTCGAAGAAAGATTGATTAAATTGTGTCCACTGATATACAGTAAAAACTATTTAAAAGATTATAAATAAATTCCACAGGAGCAAAATCCAGTTAACATTTGTAGCGATCCAATTAAAATCCACAATTCAGCATTTACATTGTTATTAATTTTTCAATATGACAAATTGGGTGGCGTGAGTTGTTACTTTTTTCCACTGTTAAAATAAATAAAACTAATTCAATAAATAAAAAAATAAAAATCACAAAGCAATTTGTGAATAATTATTGCCTTTGATAACAGAAGCAAGGTAAATGAAAATTGGATAATTGTTGCATTAGCATCGTGACTATTGATTATTAAACGCATCGATTTACTTTTTCATAGAAACTTTGCATTCAAATGTGAAAATGTTTAATTTGGAACATAAATTAGTAAAGTTCAATTTTCTTTCAAACTGCATTAAATTGTCTATAATTTTACTTTCTTTTAAAAAAGCAACAGTTAAAATGTTTTTTTAAATTAAAATTTATTAAAGTACAAAAGTGAATTTTATTAGATAAGAAATTCCTTGCGAGATATATTGAAATCAAAACGTTTTTTCAAAATATAACAATGTCTAGCTAGAGATTGATCTATCTACTTTAAAATAACCAGTGGCTGACATTAACCTGGCTATTTCACTTGTAAAACTATACATTATATTTTCAATAACTATTAACTCAATTTAAATTAAATGAACTTACAACCTTACAATATGGCGTCCAAAAAAATGAATTTTTAATTTTTGCAAACGCTAACTATAATTTCTTCCTTGCGGTGAAAAAATACTGCGATAAATTTCTATTATATTTTTAAAAAACCTTCTAGAGTTTCCGATGGGAAAAAATTTCTATAAGAATAATTTTTTCGACCGAATCGTGAAAATTTATTATTTTTTAAATCTAATAACATTATTAACATTATTTAAATAATTATTATTAGTTGCTCCTCTTCATATGAGAGATGAAGAAAATTCTACTTTTTTCGAATCTCTTAACAATATGTCGGTAATTAATCATTATATTTTCTTATCTTAAGGAAGTCGATCTGAAAAAATAACTATCTACAACGAAACTGAAAAAAATTGTTTGAAAAAATTATTATCGTTTAATAAATTGTGGAATAAGTTCTGAGATAATGAAATACTGAAAAATCTGCCCGCTTCGCGGGCACATTCTCATCGCGCGCTTCGCTCGCAAGTTTGAGCGCGCCTAGGGCGCGCGACTGTTGGATCTCGCGCTTCGCGCTCGATTATGTACTCACCTCGCGCTACGCGCTCGGGCGTATTTACATCACGCTTTACGCTCGGCTCCTCTAGATTTTTGAACTTCGTGTTCGACTTCGATGAAAAGAAAAAGTTTGTTTGCAAATATTATAAAATTATCAAAACCTCTACATATTAAGTGATTGTTAAATTTGTTTTTATTTTAGACTGAAAAGGAACTTTATTTACTCAAGGTTCTATCGACCTTAAGGAACACATTCTCATCCAGACACTCGCGCTTCGCGCTCGATATTTAATTTGAAAATCATTTAAACCGTATGATAGAAACAAAAAAGTTTGAGCGCACTTACGGCGTGCGATTTGGTAACTACACTGAGCGCGCACTTTGTGCTTCGTGTTATATGTTCTTCATATACAAATTACTAAATTTGTATTTGATTTTAAATGAAAAGTAATGATATAATTCAGGCGACAAATTTTATTAGTTAACATTTTATTTTAGCTTGTGCCGTTTATCAAAAAAGTTTATTTTTTCATTTTGAATATATTCTTACCACAAAAATTGATTACGGGTTTGTAAGTCTTTTTTGAATGCACAATTTTTGTTCATTTATATGTTTTCGTACCTTGCATTGTTTTTTCAAAAATTTGATTTTTTTTACTGTCAAGGTTATTTTCACGAATAAAACAAAAACCACGCATCCTATCGAAACATGAGTCACAATGAATTTGCACCTCTTCCTTGGATGAACAAATTTTTTTTTGGACATTTTTTCGTAGCTGGTAATATTCGTCTGAAAATTTGATTTTTCTATTTTCAATGCTGTTTTTTACGAATAATACAAAAACTACGCGTCATATCAAAAAGTGAATGATAAGAAATTTGTGGATCTTTTTTAGGTGCACAATTTTGGTGAGATGATCTTTTCTGGTATCTTGCATAGTTTGACAGCAAAATGGCTTTTTTGATTTTTCATTAGTTTTTTGTGCGATCAAAATTTGAATTTTTTATTTGTCAAAAAATTCAAAAAGTTGTTATGAAAATATTATAGGGTGTTCAAGAATCAACGTTTTTCTCCTCTTGACTTTTTTCATATCGTGCGTTTTTCGGCTTAAAATGTTCATTTTCGTTTGTTTTTTGGAATTTTGAAAATGCTATAACTCCAGTAATTTTTTTTT
>CAKNYM010053398.1:583156-596870 GCA_932195095.1 Andricus curvator
CCAGTTTCAAGAGACAGAATGACCAAAAATGTATGATTAGAAAAAATGCAGTTTCAAGAGACAGAATGTGGAAGTTATTTTAAAAAATCCAGTTTCAAGAGACAGAATGACCAAAAATGTATGATAAAAAAATCCAGTTTCAAGAGACAGAATGTGGAAGTTATTAAAAAAAATCCAGTTTTAAGAGACAGAATGTGGAAGTTATTAAAAAAAAATCCAATTTCAAGAGACAGAATGTGCAAATTATTAACAAAAATCCACTTTCAAGAGACAGAATATGGAAGTTTACAATCTCAAAGTGACAGAAACCTAAAATTGGAACAGGCTCGGTTGCTAATAACGATAAAAAGTGCAATTTTAAGTTTAAACAAAAAATAAATACTCACATCTGAGATGTTGAGTTGCTAAATTGAGAAAAGATGAGTTTGCTTAGAGAAAGTTAAGCAATTCCGAGTAAATCATTCAAGAATTTGGACGTGATATTTCACGGGTTTTGAAAATCGTCTTTGAATAGCGACTAAAAATCTATTTTTTCAATTTAAAAAAATTATAGAACTTGCCCTCGAGATATAGGAAGCTGAATAAGTTTAAAAAAGTTTTCATACAAAAAACTCATTCTGTTCCGGATAAATGAAGATTTATTTATTTATAAATAAGTAATAGTAATTTTAAGAAATACCTTTTCTAATTGCACGGGGAAAAGTTATGTAAAAAAAACCTTACAAAAGTGGCTTTTCGTAGAATATAGAGATTTAAGATTTTAGGTTGGAATTTGATTGATACTTTGGTGCTGAAAACAGTGGAAAAAGTTTTATTTAAAAACTTTTTCTTTGAAAAAAGAAGCGTTTTATTATCTTATTGTACTGAAAAACTTTCAGGAAGAGAAATATGGGCAGAAAAAAATTTTAAGAAAGGTAAGAGGTTAGGAAATTAAAAAAAAAAGAAAATGGGAGACAAGTACAGAGTCAGCTATCTGGTTTTGAATCACCAATATTTTTATTTTACTATATTAAGAATGAGATTTTGCACAAATCCTTTTAACAAAATATGTAGGAGATTTTAAAAGAATTTTCGATGCAAAAAGCCCATTTTCGGAAAAATGTTGGTTATCTAGTTCTGTACTGCAACCCTTCAAATTATAGTGTGATAGTGAAATGTTAAAAACATAATTATTCCCTGTTATTGAAAAATCATTTACAGTTGAAATCTTCTTTTTATCAATAATGTATAGAAACATTTAGAAATTAATTTTATCATAAAATAAAATGACTTGTTTAGAAATTTTGCTTTACAAAATTGATGATACAGAAAATTCGTAATCTTTATAATTACCAGATAAACAAACTGAAAACAGTCACTCAGCGTCATATTCAAGCAGCGTTGCAATCATTTAAATTTACTTTTCTTCTTTTCACGATTAATAAATGATATCACATTTTCGAAAACTTCATTAAATGTGATTCTCGGCTCGAATTTATATTTCCGGTTAAATCTCGGGTTTTCCCGGTTAGTAGACACCATGTATTATCATGTTACATTGTTAGTATTATTATTAGCGTATATATTTGATTATGATATAATTAATAATAATAAGACATAATTAATTATGATTATAATAATTAGAGAAAAATAATGAACAAAAATATATATTTAACAATTATGTTAAATTGCATTTTTGTTTATTTTTTAAATTACGAAGCCCAATTTAGGTACAAAAAATCATATGCTTTGTTTTTCCAAAATGAATATTTCAAAAAAGGCTGCGTCTATTCGTCCCGAAAAATTGGCGAAGCTGGAAAAGGGGATGGACTAGCAGGCCTCGGACTCATATGAGAAATTCAAAATGGTGTCATTATTTAGCATGAATTAAAAAAATAGTAGCAAAATTTTGTCGTGTAATTTTTTAAGTATTAAACCGAGTGGTTGGTTATTTATGAAATCTGATATACTTAGGGTGGGTAGCAAAAAAATGTTTTAGGAATCGTAAACAATACCATGCCTAAGATTGGTGCATTGGCACCCCTATGATGTGTACTGAATATGGAATCAACCGATTTAAATCTAGGTAACGTACGCCAGCGAAATAGGTTTACAAAAATTATTATCTGCAGAGTTTTAAAATTTTTTGGAATTTTAATTTTTTTCATATTTTCGAGAGTATCTTGAGTCTTTCCAATTTTTGCCAGATTTTAGGATACGATTCTGCACGACATAATTATGTTTTAACATATCCCTGTAACTAAGTTTTATTTGTTGGGCAAGTTCACACTCGTCAAAATAGCGCACTTTACGCCCTCGATAGACAATGTACTATTTTGAGCACTTAAGGGCTTTCTTGATGATTCTATGGAAATATAAATTAAAACAAAAATTCAACATATATGGGGTATCAAAACTGAAAATGGTCAAAATTTGATCCAATTTTATTCCTCTTTTGATCCCCCAGATATTTTTAATTTTTTTTTAAGTTCATTTTAATCCCACATTTAGCACACCTCATATGGGTGCTAATTTTTTTGACCCACCCTAATATACATACCTCATCAAATCGCGCGAAATATTTTTAAATCTTTCAAAATATCATAAAACCATGAAATCCGCAAAATGCTTTAGAATCCCAGAAATCTGCTAAAATCCTTTGAAAATTCCTGCACAACTCATCAATCTTTTTAAACCCCTTGAAATCCTAAAAAGCACTTGAAATCCATAGAAATTCCTTGAAATCTTTTCATTCTTCTTCAAATCCCTAAAAGTTCCTCAACATTTTATTTTATTTAGTTTCTTCCCAAAAATTGTCTAGAAATCCGTAAAAATCCCTAGAAGCCTTTAAGATATCATTTCTCTGAAAACCCTTAACATTTTTTAAAAACCCCGCGAAGTTTCTTGAAATCTTTAAAAATACCCTGAAAATCCTCTGAGATTCCGTAAAATCTTATAAAACTGATAAAGCATTTCTGAAAAATACCTTAAAATCTTTTAAAATGCCTTGAAAGCTTTTGAAATCCTCTGAAATCCATTGATATCCTCTGAAATACAGTAAAATATCATAAATCTAATAAAGCTTTCAGAAATCCTTTTAAATGACCTAAAAGCTTTGAAATTCTTTCAAATACGTTAAAATCGAACTCAAATCCATTAAATCCCTAGAATTGCATTGAAGTCCTCTGAAATTCCTGAAAACACTCTATTTTTTAAACCCTTTGAATTTATAGAAATTCCTTAAAATCTTATGGGATGTTTTCATTTCTATTGAAACCCTATGAATCCATCCAATATTGTAAACTTCTTTGAAACCCTTAAAAATTGATAAATTCCTTAGAATCTTTTGAAATATCCTAAAATCTTCAAAACAATTTAAAATCCCTTGAAATTGATAAAAACCTTTGAATCTTCTGAAGAGTTTAGTAATCCCATAAAATTCCATAAATCTGGTAAAGCTCCTTAAAATGCCTTGATATCTTTTAAAATTCCTTGAAAGCTTTGAAATCCTATGAATCTCTCAAATATTGTAAAATTCCTTGAAATTCCTTACAAGTGAAATTCCTAAAAGTCGTTTGATATCTTTGATACCCTTTTAAAATCCTTTTCAATTGTTTAAATCTTCAAAGTCCTTGAAGATCCTAATAATTTGCACAGGTCTGCTAAAATCCTTAAAAGTCCCTTGAAATCCCGTAAAATATTTTAAAATTTGTAATATCTCTGAAAGTGTCTTCAAATGTTTTAAAAACTTCGAAGTCCTCTAAATCAGATGAAACTTCTTGAAATCTCTGAAAATCCCTCAAAATCTTTGAAATTCTCTGAAATATCTTGGAATCTTCTAAAAGACTTCAAAAGCTTTGAAACATTATAAAATATTTTCTAATCCCTGAAATCAGTTTAAATTTTTTAAAACCCTCGGGAATCATTTTTGAATCTTTGAAATGTAAAATTTTTAAAAATCCCTTGAAATATTTCGAAATTTTGATTTTTAAATTGGCGGATACATTATTATAGCCAATCTACGTAGAAAAAGCTAGGCTCTCTTGAGTTGGATATTAAACCTCAATTGCAAGCAATTTGAGAAAATAGTTTTGTTCCGGTGTCCGTCCGTCCGTGACACTTTTTTCCAAGGAGGGGAAGTAAGGAGAAATGAAGGGGGTGAAAGTAGGGGAAGTGAGAGGACATGAGGGGAGGCAAAGTAGAGAATGTGAGGGAAAATGAGGGGAGGGGGAGTAGCGAAAGTAAGGGAAGTGAGGGAAACGACGGGATGTAGTAAGTAGAGGAAGTAAGTGGTAATGAGGGGAGAGAAGTAGGCGAAATTATATATGGGAAATAAGAGAAGTGAGTGTAATTGAGGAGATGTAGGAGAAATGATTAGAAATGAGGGTGTATAGTGAAGGGGAAGGGAGCACTAGGGAAGGGAAGTAGGGGGAGTGAGAGGACATAAGGGCAGGAAAAGTAGGGAATGTTAGGGAAATGAGGAGAGGGGAAGTAGGTGAAGTAAGGAAATTGAGGAAAATGGGTGAAAGGGAAGTAGGGGAAGTGAGGGAATCGTGGAGGGGGAAAGTCGAGGAAGTGAGTGATGATAATGAGAAGAATTCAGGCGAAATTAGAGAGCGATAGTAGGAGAAGTGAGTATAATTGAGAAGGAGTGACTATAATTGAGGAGAAGTGAGTATTATTGAGAAGAAGTGTGTATAATTGAGGAGAAGTGAGTATAATTAAGGAGAAGTGAGTATAATTGAGGAGAAGTGAGTATAATTGAGGAGAAGTAGGAGAAATGATTAGAAATGAGGGTGAGTAGTGCAGGGGAAGTGAGCACATGAAAAGGGAAGTAGGGGAAAGTGGAGTGTTAGCTGGGGAAGCGAGGAGAGGGAGAAGTAGAGGAGGAAGTCAGGGAAGGACGGCGTAGGGTGAAGATAGGGGAGTGGGAGTAGGGGAATGTAGGGGGAGTAGGGGAGGGAAAATGTAGAAGGCCGAGGTATCACCGACTTAATTAAGGTCTTAATAATCTACGAAACACTTTTTTGTAAGCGCGCGGCGCCTAATTTGACTAATTTTTTTCAAAATAGTAGCAAAATAGTAGCATTGTTCAAAAAAGTGTGAAATGGTGTCAATAGTCAGTTTTGGGACGACGAGGCACTTCGTTAAACAGAAAAGATTCAATGATAGATTTCTAAAAAATGTTCCCTTTTATGTACGGTATTTTCTCTTGGCAACGATTTTCTCTATTTTTTGGCTAAAAACTCTCGCAGGAGATGAATAGTTTGAAAGGCTTCAAGACAAGTTTGGATTGACTTTAATCGCTTGAATGTGCAATCGAAGAACTGTATTCTGACCGACTTTAAAACTCACTCATACTCTCTATGTGAAGTATAGATGGGTTCTGCGAAGTTCGACTCTATATGGTTCACTTCAAAAACCGCTTCTTGTTCAAAACACGTACGAACCAATCGTGAACATTATCAGGGTAGTGAGTTCGTTACAAAAGCGTTGGAGTGAAAGAGAGATAAAATGTCAAATTTGCAAGTTTGAATCATCCCCAAGAGTCACAACTAAAAGTTTACGACTTTAAGTACAACTTTTCAATAATAATGATAATACAAATATATGATTCATAAGGCTACAGTTCTGCCCTCCTGATGTAGAAACTGTACAACTGCATTGTTACCAAAATGAGTTTTTTATATGGTAGTATTCGCAATGAAAAGACGAATTTAACAATGTTAATCATTATTAAAAATTGTAATTAAATCTCGAGATTATTCTGACTCAATTAGCATATCTACACGAATTCCAGAATTTGGGATAGTGCTGAGCCCTCAGATCCTAATAAAAGAAACACATCTCCGAAGATGTGTTTTTGCTCATGAGGATCCTCGGTCTCTCTGTAGTCCGATTCCCTGGAATCGAATAGCACAAGTACATGTTAAGTTTCTTCACCCGGATTCGAGGGTAACTTTGAGTCACCGATCTTTCTTTTTAATAGCACATCTGCATTTTTTATTTGTCAAGCAAAAATAATTCTAGTTGATTAATTATATAATTATTATTAATTATCTGAAATAATTACAGGAATATAATCAACACATTATTATCCTTTTAGAGACTATCGGAACCATTTGGTGATATTAGAAAAATTGTTATTTTTTAAAATAATTCCGAAGCTTTTGATTTTAAAATGGTGAGATAATTGGACAATGTTTTTTAAAAAAATCACTCGCACGATTTTGTACATTTAATTCACTGATTTTGTCCGAATAATTTAAGTAAGAGATTAATAAAATTGATCGAGTCCTTTTTTTGACAGTTAAAATTTTGATTTTCCGACATTCTTTTTTCAAATTTTTAATCATATGTACGGTGATATTCATAACATGTGTTGTGAAAAAGTTTCAATAAAATTTCATGTCAAACAAAAAGTGGGTTCTCTATAGAGGTGTTTCTAGCACTATTTGGATGAAAAAAACCTCTATAAAAGACCCAGTTTTTGTTTAACAGAAATGTTTGTGAGAAATTTTTTACTACATATTTTATGTATAAAAGTGTGCACATAATAAAAAACTTTTAATAAAATAATAATCTCACAAAATGAAAATATGAATTTTCAAAAAAGGGCTCGGTCGCTTTTTTCATTTCTCACTTGTTCTGATACAAATATCTTTTATTTGTACTGATTATATACATTTCGAAATAAATATCAGTTGTGTTCTATAATATATTATTGTGAATAATTCACTTTTATCTCTAGTCTTTGTAGTGATATAGTTTCTTAAATTCTTTCATATGAAGAAAAAATGAATAATTTTACCTAAAAAATTGAGAAATGATCATATAAAGTACATTTTTCAGTATATTTGGAAAAAATGGGGAGATTCAATTCAAAATTGAGTTGGGGAATGATTTTTTCGATATTAGTTTTTTTTTAATGATGAATTTTAACCTCAATGTATATTCATCTGACTGATCTCAGATTATTTGTAAAAAAAAATTATTTACTTCGTCTACCGAACCACTCCAAATAATAGCCGATTTTCGTTCAAAACAATTTTTTATAAAAAGAATGTTCGGTTTAGAATTTGAATTAGTGAACTAAAAAATTAAATGCGAAACCATTTTAACATTCATAGAATATATAAAAAAATGTCGAGTTAAATTTAGTAGAATCTGTAAAATTCACATACATATTAAAAATCTTTTCCTTTATGGATATTATTTATTGTAAAAAATTGACTTTCAAATAGAAGGCATGCCACCCCCCTCCCCCCCTCATTTTATAATGTTTTCGGGGGAAAAAATTAGCTTAAATCTTGAGCCAAATCGGTTTCTGGGCTCCAAGAAACAATTTCCGCTAATTTACTTTGAATTTTGAGACCCCTCACCAACTTTACCAAGCCCCAAAAATGCCCCAGAAAACTGAAATTGACAATTTTGCGTCAAACTGACACATATGAGCTCTGTTTTCCCCTTTTTTGCCATAAATTATTTTTATGCGGCAATTAAAATATTTTGAAGCAATTTTAAACTAATTTTCAATTCTTAAACAATTTGAATAATTTTTTTTCCTACTAACTAATTGAAAGGAACTTCTTTTACGTTTGAGAGGACAATTAGACATTTATAGGAAAATACTTATTTGTTTCAAAAATTTACCAAGTGTTTAAAGAATTATTTATAACTTACTTGCAAGTTTGTCTTAAAGCTCTTAAAATAAATGTTTGAAATGTATTTTTTTTATGTAGTTAATGCGATAATTGATCATTATTACAAGCAAAGTTTTTCGTTGAAACCATTAATAAATTGTTTAAGCAATTTATTAAAGATTAATTGTACATTTTTATGGAAATAAGTTAAAAAATCTGTTGTTTTTTTCTAAATTTGGTTGAGTGTGGCACATAGCGTTAATTATTAAAATTTCGTACAAATTATTAAAATAATAAATATTTTTTCAAACAAATTCTTTTATATCAATCATGAAAAATTGAAGAAAAAAAATTTATGAAAAAAAAACTTCCTTTCAGCGTTTAGTAAACCAATACTCATCAGTCTGCGGAAGAGATTTAAACGAAACAATTACAGAAATAATTTCAGAACGATAAAAATGAAAAAAAAATTTTATTGAATGAAATCCTGCTAAAAAAAAAAACTTTTCGTGATCAATGTGAAAAAATAGTTTTGAGAAATATTATTTATTTGAGTATGTACAATTAATTGATAAAAAATTTATCTTTAATAAATTGTTCAAGAAATTCAATAATAAGTTCAACAAATAATGTTGCCAGATGTTGCTCTTAGCAATGAAAAATTACCGCATTAATGGCAGAAAAAGATAAATTTCAAAAATTTATTTACAATAAAATTGATTTAAAAAAAAATTAATAAACGAATAAAAATCGTTGGAAGAATTAAAAACATTTTTAAACAGCAAAAAATCAGTTTTGTGGAAATTGCTCCTTTTTGGTGGATATTGTAAAAAAAAACATTTAAAGTTCAAAATAAAGTATAAAAACTTTCCCGTAAATATAAAAAAATGTATGGCCTTCAGAAGCGGCTTTTGAGTGAAAATCGTAAGTAAATTCCATCTTATTTCATATATTACATTTTTTTTGAATATTTCATTTGTAGTACATCCTACATGACAATTTTCCCATGTTAAGTTTAAGTAGGCTAAATTTCCTGGAAAAAAAACTTTTATAAAATCTTGTTAAGCGCATTGTTTTCGGAAAATATCTTGGTTCGTTGCACCAAATATTCATAAGTGTACCTATAACTGTCTAATTTCAATAATTTTCAAAACTTTTTCTAGAAAATGAGCTTGTTTTAAAAGATATAAATTTTCGCAAATTATTTAGATTTTTTTAAAACAAGCTCAGTCCTTTAAGAAATATTTTGAATATTGTTAAAATTGGTGTTAGGTACTCTGTAACATACATGTACTATGTTACAGGTATTAATTAAGATGTGCTAAAAATAAGATGTTTAAAAAATGTGGAATTTTACAAAAAATGTTCACTCAGAAGTGGCTTCTGGGAGCGTTTATGTAACTTTTCACTTCCACTTTCACTTTTTCGAAATTCACGTCAATTGTCTTTCTTTAAATTTTTAATTGTCACAGCAATTTAGAAAAAATAACCAACGTGAACTGAAATTCTATTTTAATTTGACTTTGTAGATGGTTCTCAAAGCACCTGTGACTTTGAGAATTACATTATTATTGCGAGACTCGCTATTGCGCTCCACCATTATTTTATACAGCCGGTTCTGTTCAAAAAATAAAACGATGCAAAAAAAATAGAATAGAATGTACAGGTAATAAGTAGGATTTTTGTGTCTATATAATGTTAATAGAAAAATAGACAAGATGTCTTTGTTAGAGATTATTTTTTTTAAGATTTTTAAGAAATTTACTAAACAGAGCACGCCTCCTCAGAACCAAGTTTCACTTAAATGAGCAGGCTAAAGTTTGTATCTCAGAAATTATGTTTTGAGGATGCCTCCTGAGTATTTTTACAGAATATGAGAAAAATTGTTAAGCCCCCTTTTAAAATAACTCGATATCTGTTGTTTTTTGATGAATTTATGTGATTTTTTTCGAAAGGAACAAACAATAAGTAATGTTTTCTGTACTCAAAACCTTCAATTTTGCGCCCAAAATAAGTTCCTGTGTGATTAATATTGATTGACTTCTCGATTCTTTTTATATTTCGAAAAATATGTGGAAGACATCAGTTTTTTCAAGATTCCACAATTTTGGTCCATTTGTCGTAAAAATTCTACAAACCAAAAAGAAAGTCCGAAAATTTCCGAAGAATTAAAAAAAAAAAGTTCTAGCATTAATAGTTCAGAAGTTATGACATCTTAAACTTATTCTTCAGTGAAAAAAACTTTAAATCTTTTTCTTTTTTCACAATATCTCATCCCTTGTACATCCCACATGAAAGTTGTGTAAAAATAAATTGAAGAAGATTAAATTATCTTTATAACTCAAAAAATAATTAATTCTAGCTTTTATAGAACAGAAGTTATAGTTTCTTATAGCAGGCTGCTTTTTGTGGAATTCTTTTTACAAATTGAAAAATCAAATTTAATAGTCTTCATATGTGAATATCTTCTAAAAATGTTGTAAATAGTTTACGTTGTGAAATTCTATTATCTCTATCTCGCCTTTTTTATGCCTGTATTAATAAATTATTAATATATATATAGTAACAATAAATAATTTATAAGTTTTCTGTAATTGATGGTTTTAAACCTTCATTCCTGTCGATTATAAGAGTTGTAGAAAATACTGAAAAGTGCTGACGCAATATATAAAAAATAAATTTTAATCAAAAATGCGTTCCATAATAAAGTTCCACAAAAAGCAGCCTGCTATAAGAGACTATAACTTCTGTTCTATAAAACCTAGAATTAATTATTTTTTTGAGTTTTAAAGATAATTAAACTTTCTTCAATTTATTTCCATACAAATTTCATATAGGATGTACAGGGGATGAGATATTGAGCAAAAAGAAAAAGCTTTAACGTTTTTTTCACTGAAAAATCAGTTTAAGAGGTCATAACTTCTGAACTATTTATGCCAGACCATTCTTTTTTTTAAATTCTTCGGAAAGTTTTGGAATTTCTTTTTGTTTTGTAGAATTTTTACGACAAATGGGCCAGAATTGTGGAATTTTGAAAAAACTGATGTCTTCCACATATGTTTCAAAATCTGAAAGGGATCGGAAAGTCAATCAATATGAATCACACAGGAACTTATTTTGGGCGCAAAATTTGAGGTTTTTAGTACAGAAAACGTTACTTATCACTTGTCCCTTTCGAAAAAATCACATAAATTGATCAAAAAACAACAAATATCGAGTTATTTTAAAAGAGGGCCTAACGATTTTTTTCATATTCTGTAAAAATACTCAGGATGCATCCCCAAAACATAATTTCTGAGGTACAAACTTTAGCCTGCTCATTTAAGTGAAACTTGGTTCTGAGGAGGCGTGCAGAGACATGGAGCCGTATATTTTTATTCCGTTCGTTCAAAGTTCGGTTCCAAGTAAACTCGCAAAAATTGTTAATCACTTTGAAAAAGATATTGAAAATAATTTCACTGCGTTTTAAAAATATCCTAATGTAGGTAATCTACTTGGTTATTGATTATCTGGAACTTTTTAAATGTACAATGTAAAATATATTAAAATATATATGTAAACTATACTGTGTTCAATGGAAAAATGTCATCAGGATCATTTGTAAATCTAGTTGAAATCTACTAAAAATCATAATTAAAACTTACGGATCTCTAAAAAAATGCATAATTTTGAAAATGATCGAATGTTTAAATTTTGGTCTAATCGAAAAATTTCATTGGCACAGTTTCGAAATATATCTGATATCTATAGTAAAAATGTCGATTGAAATTTCTGAATCTATCGAAAAACTAGTTTTTTATATTTTTTGAAAATTCTCCAAATGTTCAAAAGCATACAACTTTTTTCAGTTTCATGGAATTTAAATTTGTTCACCAAATGTTGAAGTTTGAAATTCGGTGAAATTTAACAGATTTGTTACCATTCATTTTTAAATCGCCGCAGAAACTTAGGAATAGATTTCATAAATTATAAATTCGACAAAACGTTTCATGAGATAAAAAACTGAGAATTTAAAAATTTACTCACCGAAATGCGAATCCCCAATTGGACGACAGTTTCAAAGGGATTTAGGACTGCAAAAAGATAGCTTGGTCTATTGGACATAGGCTTAAAAGTCGCTACCAAAGTAAATTCGGCCGGAAGTTTCTCAGGAAGGTAGAGCCTGTATGGTTGCTTAACTTCCGAACCTGGGCGAAACCCAAAGGCTGGAAAACTGTCCAAACCATCGTCGAAATATTGAGTTTTGTCGTCAAGGACTGAGACAGCAGCCTGAAGCAAATCGTGACCTGACTCTGAAAAAAGAAAATAAACGAAATTTAAGTGATCCTTTCTCCAGTTTTAAATGCTGAATTTGTTTGAAATCTACATTCGTATTAAATAGAGTGACCGCAAAACTTAATTCTTAAAATTTCCTGATTTTCCTCTAATTTCTCATTTTCCCTGAACACTAATATTTAAAGACCAAAATTCTATTATTGTAACATTTTGAATATAGAATATTTTATGAATGGAATAAAAAAAATTTCGAATATATAAATTTTAAATTTATTATTCTCAGCCTAATTTACTTAAGAAAAGTGAAAAGCGACGTATTTGAACTAATAAATAATTAATAAGTTAATAAATAAAATGAATGAATTTAGACTAATGTGATTAATGTTCTTTTCAATTCGAAAGAATTCAACAGAAATTAATGAAATTTATAACAATTGCAGATGAATTTCAACGAGTTCTGGAAAAATTCATAAGACTTCATAACAATTAAAGTTAAATTCGTATGAATTGGAACAAATTGGAAAAAAAGTTAATTTCATTGATATTATTAAAGTTGAAGTGACTTTGAGGGCAGTTAAGGGAAAATAGAAAAATTCGATGAAAATCATAGAAATTCATGGTGAATTAAACAAATTCAAGTAAACTGAAAACAGTTAAAAAATGTGAAGAAATTCATTGAGTTCAGTAAGTTTGAAATGAGTTTAGAAAAATTTAAGTGTATTTCAAAAGAATTTTCTGAAATGCCTAAGAATTCAAGGTGAATTAAAAAAAACTTCAGGATGAATTATACAAAAACTAAAAAAAAGTGGAAAAAATCCATTGAATTAAGTATAATTGAAAAAAAATCAAAAGCATTCCTAAGAATTCAAACGAATTTAAAAGAATTAATGATTACAAAATAAAAATAATAAACTAAGAAATATTGGGAAATATTTTCAAATTGAAATCCTACAAAATCCCTCGCTTGTTCTGAATAAATTCTTTGAAATCCATTCAATTATTATAAAATCTCATGAAATTATATAATATCTGATGATGTGATCTAAAATCCTGGAAAATTTATTAAAATAAATTCAGAGATTTCAAATTTCCTTCAAATAATTAAAATCCTCGGAAATCGTATTAAATCCTTCGGAATAATTTAAAGTATTATAAAATCTTATAAATCATGTAAAATCGCAAAGCAATTTTTTTTTAATTCCTTAAAATCATTAAAATTCTAGGAAATTTTTTGAATCTTCAGAAAATGCTTTGGAATCTTCAAAAATACGCTAAAACAATTCCAAACCTTTGAAACCCGTTTAAACTATTGAAATCAATTCAAAATTCTTTAGAATTATTTAAAATTCCCTAAAATATTTCAAATCCTTTGAAAATTTTTACAGCTCTTAAAAATTACTTGGAATATGTAAAATACTCTAGAATATTGAAAATTTTTTGGAATATTTTGGAATTTTTTGAAATCTCTTAAAACTTTTTAAAGCTTTTGCAAATTCCTTCGCTTTTGTAAAAATACTGAAAAATCTTAAAAATCCTTTTAAATACCTTCAAATTATTGAAATCTGTTAAAAAATTGTATAAATCTTTCGAAATACCCTAAAATATTTCAAGAAAAATCAGGAAGAGGTATAGACCTGAATTCAGTAGTGTTTTATCATTTTTAAAGCTGTTAAAAATTACTTGGAATTTTTAAAATACGCTAGAATCTTTAAAATCGTTTGAAATGTTTTTGAATCGTTTGGAATCTTTTAAAATCTCTTAAAACTTTTAAAAATTCCTTCGCATCTTCGAAAATACTGTAGAATGTTAAAAATCCT
>CAKNYM010053398.1:596880-615103 GCA_932195095.1 Andricus curvator
TAAAAAATTCTAAGAATCTTTTGAAATACCCTAAAATATTTCAAAAGTATTCAGGAAAATGCAGGAAGAGATATAGACCTGAATTCAATAGTGGTTTATCATTTTTAAAGCTCTTAAAAATTATTTGGAATTTTTAAAATACTCTAGAATCTTTAAAATCGTTTCGAATATTTTGGAATCTTTTAAAATCTCTTGAAACTTTTTAAAGCTTTTGCAAATTCATTTGCATTTTTGAAAATACTGTAGAATTTAAAAAATCCTTGTAAATCCCTTCAAATGATTGAAATCTGTTAAAAAATGCTATGAATCTTTTGAAATACCCTACAACATTTCAAAAGAATTCAAGAAAATTCAGGAAGTGGTATAGAGCTGAATTCAATAGTGGTTTACCAATGGGTTGTAGCATTGAAAGAAAAGTGACTAGAACAATCTTCTTATTTCAAAAAGTGACTATAATGACTCCATCTCAAAAAAGTGATTTTAAAAAGTGACTAAAAGTGACTTTCGCATTTTTTGCAAAAAGCCTGACTTTTCCGTAACCAAAAAAATGCCCTGACTTTTTCCTGATTTCCATGTTTTTCCTGACCTGCAACCACCCTGATTAAATAGTAAACTACAAGAGATGAAGAAAGTAATCTTATTTCATTAAAGTCAAGCAAGTTTTGAGATAAAGGAGCTTTATGGTTGCATATCAAGTATATTGGCGTTCAAGTTTTGTGAAATGGGCCCCGGGTGATTCAAGTAATATGGAACTTGCTGATAAAGAAACTACAGTCTAGATTTTAGTTCTTGTAAGAAATAACTCTTGTAAATAAAATATTAAAATAGATAAGTGTAAAAAACAGTTCTTGTTTGTCAGCTTATTACTTGCACAAAGAAAATATACTTCCTTAATTAAATAAGTGAATTTAATCATGAGAGTCAATGTGGATTTAGAAAATTGATTCAATTTATATTTCAAAGCTTCTGTTAACTTGAGAGCCAAAGTTAATACTTCAAGCTAATGATTAATTTAAAGATGTCTCAGCGACACATATCAAAGTCAATGATTTTAAAATTTAATATTGTAATTTTCAGACTTTCAAAACATTCAAATTAACGAACATCTTATGATAACCTGTCTCAAGTACAGATAATTCCTTTTTATGATGATAAAATATTCACACGTAATTTAAAATCCGATTTCAGCCGTATAATTACTCTATCGCAAAGTGAATAATAATAATCTTCGAATTTATTCTTCACTTTGTCCACAATAAAGCTCCTATGTTTCCGCTCCCTTTTAGCGTGTTTTTTTGTCTCGCGACCATTTTTTGAATTTTGAGCTCTTGAATTTTGAAATTTTCCAATTAAAAACCATATCATTTTTTTAAGTTTTCAGAACAAAACTTTGAAGGTTCACAATATTTAAAACTCTCCAATCTTGAACGGTGAAAATGACGGTGATGCTTTTTTTTTACAGAAATAACCTTGTTTTAGTAAAAAAATCTGACTTTGATTGTCACTTGATTCTACATTGCTTGTTAATAATATATTTATCAATTTTGAAATTTCTATGATTTCAATTTGAAATATTTATAATAATATAATTTAATAATATAATTTTATAATATTTTTGAATGCGCAGTTCTAAAACAGTTTAATTTTTTAGGCTTGAAATTTCTTATTTGATATATGTTTTCAATTTGCAATTTCACAATGTCGTAGTTTCAAATTCAAATATTAAAAATGTCAGAACAATGTCACTATTAAATCTTTCACAATTGTAACATTTTATATTAAAAGCCTTGATAGTTCAGAATAAATTCGAAACAATGAAAAATTAAGACAATCATTTCTCAAATTCAAACCTTAAAATTTAGACAAATTTAGAACAAGGCATTAAAAATTAAATTATTTTTCACTGGAAAATGTGTCATAATATTTAAAATTTTAAACTCAACTTAAAAAATAACAAGTTCGAATTGAAAGGCCTAAATCGTACAATTTTAAGCATTGGAATATATAGCAATCTTATTCATTGAATATTAAAAAAAAAAATTAATTTCCAAAATAATATTTGGAAAAAGTCCGAATTTTAGTTAAAGATTCAAAACAATAAATCATTCGAAATTGAAAAGTATTTGATTGGAAAATTTGTTAAAAATTAAACTATATAAAATTGACACCTCCGTAATTAAATATATTCTTTAATTTGTGAATAGTTACAATTTTAGAGTTCAAATTTTAATTTTGGAGGCTGAACTTTCAATTTTTCCCTTTCATAGGTTTTAATTTTTGAATTGAAATTAAAATAGTTCAATTTTGAAAAGTATAACTAATAATACAAAAAAGTGTTGATATGAAAATTCTTGATGAGTAAAATTTTTTCCACTTTGAAATTAAGTTTGAATTCGCTTAATTTTCCACATTCAGCAGTAGAAATATAAAAATTTTTCATGTCCCCATTCACAATTACTCTTTATTTTGAACGTTTTTTTAGAATGATTCAATTTCAAATGTTTATAATTGAAATATTATTCATTCAAAATATTCATAAAAAATAACAGGCTTTTAATTAGAAATAATACAACTTCAATTCCTTTAAATTTTAAATTGTCTGATTTTCAAAATTCTTATCTAAAAATTTTCAATTTTCAACGTTTTGAAACTTTTGTGTCCTTTATAATGAAATTATGAAATTTCAAATTTTTGAAAAGAAATTTTTAAATTTTGAGAGCTTCTGATTAAAAATTCTCGATTCCAAACGTTTTCAATCTCAAATTATTCAATTTTGAACATAATGAAATGATGAAATTCGATCAATATATATTTTTAAAATTTTTAATTCTTCCAATTCTAAATTGATAATTATTATTTTTAAAATATTTTGAACTTAATATTTGAACATTTGTTTAATAGTGGATTATAAAATTGTTCACATTTATTTAAACAATTTATTTGAATTGAGGCCATACGGCCATACCACGCTGAAAAACCCAGTTCTCGTCAGATCACTGAAGTTAAGCAGCGTTGGACGCGGTTAGTACTTGGATGGGTGACCATTCAAGAATACTGACATGAGTGCTGTTGGCACATCGTGGGTGTGGTGAGCCCACACTTGTAGTTATTTATAACTACAAGAAAAACCTAGAAACACTACCCGAATCGGGTAGTGTCACGCCTACCCTGAAAGGGAAATGGTTTAATGGTATAGATAGAGTATTAATTGAAGTTGTGCGTGCACATACTGCTTATAATAAAACTTCCGGGTTTTTCATGGTTAAATAAAATTCTCGGATTTTTTCGATTTCCCGGTCCGCTAGACACCATATGAATTAGTCAATTTAGGGTGGGCCGGAAAAATAAAAAATGATTAGACTCACTTGTAATAACACTGAAAAGTTTCTTTGTAGCGTTACGAATGAATTAAAAGAAAACAGTTTCTCCACTGCTCAAGTCGATTCAAAATTTTCAAATCTTTTTTTTTTCAAACTTTGTATATATGAAAAAAAATTAATTTTCTAATGTGAATTTCAAGGAAGCAAATAACCTTAGATTAGAAAAAGTAAGTGAAATTTTGTTTGTCGAAATATATTATTTCAAAAATGAAGAAAAATGCAATTTTTTTAATTTCTACCTAAAGTTATCAAACAAATTTTTTCTATTTTTTTTTCTTTTTTGATACGTAAAAATCCGTTTACACAGGATCCGTAAAAAATAAAAAATGAATATTTGGTCAGTTTTTGAAACATTATCTTTTTTAACTGATGTTTCTGTTTTACTGTAAAATCTTATTTTCAGAAAATCAGAGAGCATATCAAACTGTCATTCGACATGTTCTGTTACAATGAAAATTTTCTAACTTACGGTAGTGTTATATTACAAATATAAAAAAATGGTTTCTTTATAGAAGTAATGTAAGTCTTTTTTTTAAACTTTCTACGTCACTATTGATTGATTAAGAATGGTAATAGAAATTTCGTCAATACGTCAATTCACGGATCTCGAAGACGTTCACAATTACATCAAATACCGTACTGTTATATTCTCATTATCAGAAAAAATCCTTTTTTAAACAAGATAAATAATTTTGTTAAAAACTTTCAAACGATATTGGTAGGTTATGGTAGGTCATGAATGGTCCTTCAATTGGGCAATCTATGCGTCTCGAAGACGTAAACAAATATATCATATACGCTGTTGCGTTTTCCTAAAATTAAAAAAGTTTTCCTTATATCAACAAGATAAACAATATATTTTCTAAATTTATAAATCGGTATTGCTAGATCATGAGAGGTCACCGAAGGTTTGTCAATAGGTCATTTGACGTGTCTTGAAGACGCGAACAAACATGTCAGATAAAGTACTCTAGTATTAGTAATATCAACAAAGTTTTTCTCATATAAACAGAATACACACATTTTTTGAAACTTCATAAATCGCTACTGGTGGGTCATAAAATGTTCATCAATATGTCAATCGATGCATCTCGAAGACGCGAACTACACTAGATATCGCATTGTTGTATTTTGCATGTCAAAAAAGTTTTTCTTATATAAACAAGGTGAAATTTAATTTTTGAAATCTCTAAACTAAAAAAAAACATTTCTACATGGCCGATTTAGCTCAAAATCCTATCAGACCTGGATATCAATCAGATCTACAATTTGTGTAAATTATAGCAGACACACAACCATTAAAAAAATTCCATTTTTGAGCTATTGGGGTCAAAATATGACCAAAAATCTGATTTGAAAATTTACTAAATTACAAACCTCCCTTTATGAGGAAGAAATAATTTGTGATAAATATCAAGCTGGTTGACGCTATGTCAAAGTTTAATTACTACATTCCAGTGCCAATTAATTAATTCGAAAATCATCAAGTGCTAATACAACAGCTCATGTCCTCTAATTAATTTCACATTAACTGTAAAATTTGACACGAAAATGAAACAATCAAAATAAAGCAGAACCTCATCACAGTGATTTCCGCAAATGTCGCCAGTTTGTCCGATTTGAATTAAAACTGATGTCGTCTAAATACTAGTATAAATGAAACAGTGACAAATGGTTGGATTAGGTAAATTGGAATAGTGGAGTAATAACGTGTATTGCCGTAAATGCAGCTGAGTATAGGATGCAATCGTGAGTGGTCGTTTTACCGCCAGTTACTTCGTCACGTAACACGAAGGTATTATATCACGTTTAATTATCATGAAATAGAATTCAAAGCATATATTGCGCGCGTTCTAGAATTTAAACTTTACTTTAAATAAATCTTCAACTAATTTACTTTCACCTCTACATACCTTGCTTCTTTTAAGCTGCTTTTAAATTTAGAAAAAGCAACATGAAAATCCCGATAAGAAGTGGTAAATGCTAAGTTAAATGTTGAATGTTAAGTGCTAAATATATTAGCATTCGGGCATTTTATTTCCTGTTTAGAGGTTTGAAAACCTGTTTAAATAATTATAAATATTAATAAAAATGCAAAGATGTGTACTTTCACTCTTTTGTTTATATTCTAATAATTATGTCGTTCCTAAATTTTTTTTATCATTAATTAATCACTTCTGTTTCAATTGTGTGCCACTATTTAGAAAATCAGCTAATATGATTTGTAATATTAAACTAGCAGTAAATGCACTAGTGTGGTCCAAAAAGTTATTGGAGATTTTTTTAAATTTAATGCATATCGCCCTCGAATTTGCTTGAATCCACAAAAAAATACATGTGTTTGTTTTTGCAAAAAAAATGTTATTTGGAGGTTCTGCGAGCCCCATGAAGTTTAACACGTATTTCTTATATGAAAAAATAACTTTTTGTCAATTTCATTCAGAATCGTCAATATTTAGTGAATCAAGTAGAAAGCCAACATTTTCCTTCACAATTAGCTGTAGAACACAAATAAATAATTACAGGTTTTCCGAATTTTTCGAGTTATTTTCAACATTTCAGTTGTAGCGAGGCAAAAATCAATTTGATTTAACAGAAATAATTGTTTAAACAATTCATTATTATTTATAATAATATTCTCTTAGGATAATGCTAGAAATTTGCAGTATTTATTTTTTTTTTTCAATTTATCAATTAAAGCGAGGGCGAGGCAATAATGAAAAAAAGTTAAAAAACGTGATTGAACAATTTATTATTATTTTTGATAAATATTCTCTTTTAATAATGCTAGAAATCTGTGGTTATTTCTGAAATATTTGAATTTCTATCAATTTTTTACTCAGAGCGATGTAAAAATGAATGCAATTAGGAAAAAGAATTGTTCAAACAAATTATTAATGTTTATAACTGTCTTCTCCTATAGTAATGATAGATAGTTGCGGCTTTTTCTGACATTGTCCACTTTTTATCAAACTTTTCCTCAGATTAGGGTAATAATGAGACCAATTTAAGAAACATAATTGTTCAAACAATTTATTATTATTGTTGATAATATCATCTATGAATAATGCTACAAATTTCGTTTTTTTCTGAAATATTCAACTTTTTGTCCACTTTTTACTTAGACTTACTTACTCTAAGATAAAATTGCTGAAAACAATAATAAATTGTGAACAAAATTTACATAAACATCTAGTTACCAGTAGAAAGGTTTAATTTATATATTATAAACAATTTGTATGCAAAAAATCGCAAAAAAATCATAATTAGCGCCTCAAACTCGTAAAACCCAATTTTTTACTCTTGGGGGTTTGTTGGGACCCAAAAAAACAGACTTATGGGGGTGATATTTTAAAAATAATGATTTATTTGCATTTCATACTTATATTATATTATAATATTATTATAATATTATTACTTATATTATATTTTTTACTTATACTTATAGCTAATTTTAAAGACAAATGTTGAGTTTTAACTCGATTTACGTAATACTGACGATTCTGAATAAAATTTACAAAGACACATTTTTTTCTTATGGGAAATACGTGTTTAACTTCATGGGACTTGCGGAACCTCTAAATATAATTTTTTTATAACGCATTTATTTTTTCGCGGATTCGACCTTTTGGGCTGAATTTCACGCAATTTAAACAAAAAATTGTACCATCCTAATCAGCATTTGTGCATTTTATTTTCTGTTTAGAAGTTTAAAAACCTGTTCAAATAATTATAAATATTATAAAAATCCACAATTGTTCACTTTTATTCTTTTGTTTATATCATCTAATTCCGTCTTTTATACATTATTTTGTATTATTTTCAATTTATTATTTCTGGTTTAATTGTCTACCACTATTCAGAGAATCAGTCGATAGGATTTTTAATATATTAAACTACAAGGATCAGGATTTTTTTTCTTCTATCCCAAAATCTACTTTTTTCAGTTATTTTATAGGTAGTATGAAATTAATGAAAGGATATTATCTACCATATTAGCACTTGATGATTTTCAAATTAATAAATGGACACTGAAATATAGCAATTAAGATTTTTACGTATCATCAGAAGAATTGATATTTATCACAAATTAACTCTATAATTTAATTTATACTACATTTTTAATTTTAAAGCACTAAATAAAATTTCAGTAAAGGACAAAAAATATATGATTGCAAACACCAAAGTTTTTCGATAATTATTCAAGTTCTTCTAATTTTAATTATATAAAAGTTAAATTTTTTCTTCTAAATGCTGAAAACTATCAGAATTCTTTATAAAAGAAGCTCGGATGAAGGCATTTTGTCAATTATTTAAGCAAGATATTGCAAAAATAGTGCAAATTTCTCTTTTTTTTTAATTTAACGAAATAGAAAATTAGATACGTAAAAGCAATGCTTATGACAATCAAATGATGGTGAGCATCATATAAAATAATTTTTCCCTAATTTTATTCAGAATACTACGCGTAAAGTTGAAAAACCACTCTCTATAAGGGGTTGACAAATTATAATGTGCCGTTTTTATACATCTTAGATATTCTTGGTTTCGAATGATTAAAAATGTCCATCTAAGAATTAAAATGTGTCCCAGTGATATAAAACTACCCTTAAACTTTTATAAACTACCCCTTAGAATAAAATTTTTCTACTTTCACAATTCTTCACATAATTTCTCAAAAAAAAGTTCCAGGATCACTTCAGAAATATTACTTTAATATTTTTTTTTAAATTATTCAAAAAAATTTGAGTTCCGGTTTCGCTCCTTTAAACAACCCTCAATAAAAAAAGTTATGGTACCGTCTTTTGCCGAAAAGTCCGTAACAGTTATGACATTAATTTTGTATATTAATATTATGGTAAAATCCCCATTTCTATACGTTGGTTTGGGACAAATTACAAAAGAACATCTTGAAATTGTTCGGGGGAAAAATGTGGTCAAGAAAGAACCGCGAAGAATCCAAGAATTCAAAATTGTCTGATCAGTAGACACCCTGTATGTTTTTCATGTTTTGTTTGTATTTTTACACAATATTTTTATTACAAAAAAAAGGCCATGTGTCATATTCCACAACGCTCATATATTTGCTGTCGTTTCTCAAAAATTGCAGCAAGGTATTTTCTTTAATTTAAAAATAAGGTAGAGGAAAATAATACAGGAAAAATTGGTAATTTAAAATTGAAAAATTTCAGAAGATCATAATTTTTTTAAATGTTTTGAAATCATGCTTTTTGTCCAAGTTTCCTCTTTCGAAAAAAATTATTTTCGACCCTGCGGTCAGGTAACAAGATGGGTCATCCCTCTCTTTACTAGAGGTAATGCATCACATCGATTCGTGACACTCGATACAAGGGTTCTCCACGCTGAAAGCTTATTTTCGATAATCAAAATTTATTGTCCAAGAAAGAGTCCAGACAGCAAAATCACATGACACGCTATGAGCTTTTGACCCAACAAATCTAATCCTAATTTTTGTTTTAAATTTTGAATTTGGATTTCTGATACGCAGGTTACAATCATTATTGAACAAAATATAAATATTGATAGAAACAAACAAATTTAAATCATTTCATAATCAAAAATATTTGAAAAGATCAATAATCAATTAAAGGTAAACTTTAATTCTAAGGTTTTGATTCTTTGTGGTCAGAAGTAAATGAAGAGATGTGTTCTTCATCAGTTTCAGTTCCATATATTTGTGAAAATATAAAAGTTGGAATTATTCAATTAACTTTTATTTCTTTCAAATTTATTTCCGAACAACATAAAACCTTTTTTCTATTCATATCATTCACAATAAATGTAAAAATAATAATAAGCCTTCATATTATAGGTACATTTAGATTTATTCTTGTCTTTATTGAAAATGTAATTAGTAAAACAAGTAACTTTAAGGTACTTTAAAATCATTTTTAAATAAAAAAAGAATGGGAATATCGACTATTTTCCTTCCTACAACTAACTTCACTTTAAAAAAATAGATTTAGCGTTACCAGATGACAAGCTTATCCAAAAAATGTTTATTAATTAAAAATATATTTCTATGTAAGAATAACCTAAGAACCAAGTGTTTTACAGGTAAGAAGTGCATGTTTTTATTAAAAAGTGATTATAACTCTGAAACTATAATTGCAAACAAGGAAAAACTTTATTTTCTAATTCTGCAATTTATTCTGAACAAATACGTGTGTTAAACAATTAGATCTTAAGCTTTCTTTCAAAAGATATTATACATAGGGTATTGCAGGAAAAATAGGCGTAATAAATCACCAGAATTTTTTTAGTATAAATAGTAAATTATGACAAAATAAAAATAAATTAAATATTATAATAATATAGTTACTCTAAAATACAAACTCTCTTGTTTCATTCCGAATTTAATATCTGCAATAGAGTCCCGCATGAAATTGCTGGAATTTCGCCTTTTCCCTAATATATTATATTGGTTAAATCGAAAATTTTAATCCCCAAATTTGGTTACTCACTAACATGCTTCTTTGACTTAAAGTTACTACAATTATTGGGAAAAATCAAATATTTTTCCAAATAAGCAAAGTATTTAAAAAAAGTGCATTTAGTATTTATTTAAATAAAATATCGGATTAGTGTGACAATTTTTTCCTTAACTCTATTTCTCGAGGAGTCGACTCAAAGAAAGGTACCATCCACATTTTCATTGATGGAACAATTGTCGATTATGGATTGCAAGAGCACATTTGGGTTCGTGAAATTACACTCATCTCTTGAGAGAAGCAACCTCAACATATGCTATTCCTAGAACTGCTGGCCTCGTGTGGCCGCGGAATGTGGCGATGTGCAGAGCAAGGGAGACGGTGCTCACTAACTGCTCAACGATGCGTGAAACACCAGCAGCGTAGGTATAAAGGTCCAGTGCGCAGGTACCTATGCGGTTATATTGCGTAATATTAGGAAATGGTTCACACGCCACTGTCTGTTTATGCTTGGATTCCCCTGAGATATGCTGAAGGCAACGTCTGAAACCGTGCTTATCTCTAGAGTTGAGTTTATATCAAAAATTAAACTTCATGTTTTCCTTTTTCTCCCTCTTTTTTCTTTTGTTATATTTTTTTCTCGAATGAGCCGGAAAGAAGGGAGTTTGGAAATCTAATTTTGATTTATGGTTATTTTGTATGTTCCGATTTCGGAGCATAAAATTGTTTATGGGAAAGTAGATTTCATGTCGATATTAAATTAATTTCTTCAAATAGAGACAAGAAACTCAAGATTTGTTCCAATCTGCAGGGTTTCTATAAATACTATTGAGAATTCCGTTAACTGATGTACAGATATTTTACCTTAATTTATCGAAGGATATCTATTTTTGTTTAAATTTCGCTTAAAGGATGATTTGAATTTAGCAATTTTAGAAATTTCGGGAATTTTCTAAGCTTGTGAATTAAAGCATAATAATATTTGCCTTTTTCAAATAAAGAAAATCAAAACAAAGTCTTTTTATGCTAAATTATTTGAAAAAATGTATTTTTATCGCTATTTTTATATGAAGTTTTAATTTTTTGTATAAAAATACATAAATTAAATTTAGATACATTTTTTGTCCAGGCAAACAAGCCTCAAAGTCAAGGAAATATTTCCTTTAACCAATTACAGGGATATAATATTGTCAAATTTATTATTCTCACCCATATAAACTTTCTCACTTATACAATATACAAAATTGAGTTCAGGGAACGTCCATTAATCACGTAAGGATGTTTTTTAAATTTTAGACCCCCTCCACCCCTATTGTAAGTATTTGTATTATTTTGTACCTTAAATGAAAATTCAAGGAAATTTAAGATATTTGACAGATTTCCAGTGATTTGAAAGTATTTCGACAGTTCCTTAGGAATTTCATAAGATCTCAAGAAATTTTTTAAAGATTTCAAGTGATTACAAAAGTTCCAGGGTAGGATTTCAAATGATTTAAAAAGATTTCAAGAGTTTGAGGAAAAGACCTAATACAATTTTAGAGCGAATGTCAATTTTTCATGGGATTTTACTAGATTTTAAGGGATTTCGAAGAGTTTGATCAGATTTCCAGAATTTTCACTTGATTTTGAAGGATTGCAGGACCAACCGAAGGATTTCGATGGATTTAAGAACGAATTCCACGGATTTCAAGGGAGTTTAAGAGATTTTAAAGGATTTTCAAGGATTTTAGGACATTTCGAAACATTTCAAAATAAGTCACTGGATTTCAAAGCATTTTAAAGGATTCCATGTAATACCGAAACATTTTTTTGAATTTGGAAGGATATCAGGGGATTTTAATGGGATTTGGATGATATGAAATTATTTTAAGAGATTTCAGGCAATTTCAACGGATTTGCAAAGATTTTGAAAGATTTCAGGATATACCGAAGGATTTCGAAGGATTATGAGAGATTTTAGGGAGTTAAGAAAGATTTACATGGATTTCAAGGAATTTCAAAACATATTTTAAGAGATTTCGGGGGATTTCAAATTATTTGTTAAGATTTCTAAGGATCTTAAGGGATTTTAACGGATTTTAAGAGATCTAAGGTGTTTGGAAAATTTCACGTGATTTCAAAGGACCTCAAGAGATTTAAAAATATCCCAAAGTATATCTACGGATTTTAGAGAATTTCAAAATATTTCGAAAGAGTTCACGGAATTTCAAAGGATTTCTGAATATAATAAAGGATTTTAAGAAAATTTGAGGAATTTTAATGGCTTCCAAAAAATTGTATTGGATTTTAATGTATTGTAAGGGATTTCAAGATGCGATTTCCAGGATTTCCAGGAATTTCATTTTTTTAACAAATAATGAGATAATGTGTATAGTAGTATCAAAAATAATTTCTACAGGCAAAACAGGTTTTAATTAACATATTTGAAAAAAAAATAATTAGAAAGAGGAAATTTCCGTAAAAAAATGCTCTGGAATCTTCCCAACCACCAAGTAAGGATTCGTAAGATTTTCCGCACCCCCTCCCCCTGAAAAAGCCTTCCGTAATCAATGGATGCTGCCTTAGACATTTTCATTGATATTTAGTTGCAAAAATTCTAGTAGGTTAGATTAGATATTTTACCCCACCCTTCTCGCATTTTGACATGTCTAAAATCCTCTTCCGACCACAGGAGATCGTCAGAATTTAAATCCTTTATCTCACATCCCTTCCCAAATCTCCAATTACCTCAACTCTCATAATGACGTACTCAATCCTGTGGATGTATCAATTTGTAAAATCCCATACTCTCTGCAGCCGAATATTAATTGGAAGCGCTCGCATTTTTCTGAAAAATTTAGTCAGAGAAGTCGAAAACTGCAAAAAACCAAAATTACTGAACACAGGTTACCGACAGACGAGTTTGGGTGTAGACATTCGTTACACCTGACAGAAGTTAAACGCAGTGAAAACGCGTCGAAGCGAGAATCAAGAACGGTCACCCATCCGAGCGCTAACCGCGCCCGTCCGTGCTTAGCTTTTGAGATCTCGACAAGTCGAGAATCACCAACCAGCTAATGGTATCGTTAACAATTTTAGTATAATTCACCTTCAATTAATTAATTAATCCGAATGCAATACTGATCATTATCTTTTAATCTCTAAAATAAACTTAGGCCGGGGATGGAAAAGAAAGAGAACAGAAAAAACGAAACAAACTCGAATAAAGATTGAAAATTTACAGAAACCGGAAGTGCGAATAGAGTTTCAAAATAAGTTAAGCGAACGCATAGATAGGGCAACTTGGGAAGCGCTTACGAGCAATAAAGATATAGAGGGCGCGTGGGCTTTATTACGGGATATCATTGTTAAAACTGCAATTGAAGTGTGTGGTACGGCAGTGGTAGGAAGAAAGTCTGGTGATGCGTGGTGGAATGATGAAATTCAAGCAGCCCAGCAACAAAAGAAAAAAGCGCACAAGAGAACATTAAACATGACAGGTCTTAGCGATGAGGAGAGAAATAGACTCAAAAATGATTACAAAGACAAAAAGAGGAAAATGAAACGACTAGTCAAGGAGAGTAAAGAAAAAATCAGAACAGAAGAAGAGAACAAAATACAGAAATACTTTGAAGGAATTATGAAACTATTATATAAACAGTTGAAGGAAAGTAAGAGTACAGAGTTTGCCAGCATGAGAAACAGCAAAGGTGAAATGCTATATGATATAGACGAGATAGTAGACGCTTTAAAAGACTCTTTTAAAGAACTATTAGGAGGTGAAGATATAGGACAACAAAACTGCGACATAGAACATAATGCATTAGAAAAACCAATTGAAAAAGTCTGTGTCACTGACGTCCGAGACATAATTAAGAACTTGAAAAACGGTAAGGCTGCTGGCATAGACAGTATTAGTGCTGAAATGCTCAAATACGGTGGCGAGTACATACCTCACAGGTTGTGCGAATTAATAAATTTATGTATCGAGACGGGGAAAGTCCCAGACGATTGGAAAAAAGCGATTATCGTACCAATATACAAAAGAAAGGGAGATAAAAACAACTGCAGTAATTACAGAGGTATCAGCCTACTAAGTACCGTAAGTAAAATATACTCAAAAATACTTATTCGTAGGGTAATGGAAATCACAGAAGAAAAGATATGGGAAGTCCAAAGTGGTTTTATGCCAGGAAGATCATGTACAGATCAGATATTTAGCCTAAGACAGATCACAGAAAAAAGCTTGAGAGTAGGAAAGAAAGTTTTCTGTGCATTTATTGACCTAGAAAAAGCATTCGACACGGTAAATAGAAGTAAACTTTGGGAAGTTCTTAAAGAGTACGGAGTAAATGGAGGGCTCCTGCAAGCAATAAAAACAATATATACAGGTAGTAAAGCGAGCGTAAGGGTAAACGGGAAACTGAGTGACTGGTTCGATATTACGCAAGGCGTGAAACAAGGATGCGTTATGTCCTCGTGGCTATTTATCATATTCATGGATAAGTGTCTAAGAACTGCACTCTTCGACGAGGAAGGTGTAGATCTCCAAACAGTCAAGGTACGTGGGTTAGCTTTCGCAGATGACAAGATTGTTATGGCAGAATCAGTCGAGGACTTGCAAAGAATGTTGAATAAACTTCATACAAGCATGAAGGACATGGGACTCAAAATTAACGTAAATAAAACAAAAATCATGGCGTTTGAGAGAAAGAGTGAGAAAACAATGTGCAACATTGTCCTAAATGATGAGAGATTAGAACAAGTTGACAAGTACGTATACCTAGGTAGTCTATTCACTAGCGACGGAAAAATAGATGGGGAGTTAGAGAGGCGCATAAATAAGGGTAAACAGGTTATCGGTAGAGCAGGGTCCATCCTAACAAATAAAAACATATCAAAAAAGCTAAAATGGCCATACACAATTCTATATTCGTACCGACTGTACTATACAGTAGCGAGACATGGACCTGTCAAGAAAAGGACAGGAGTAAAATTAACGCGATCGGCATGAAACCTCTGCGCATAATATGCGGGAAAACACTGATGGACAAAGTCCGAAACGAGACAATCCTCAAAGAATGTGGTGCAAAAGAGACAATAGTTGACACATGGGAAAGAAATCAGTTAGGATGGTTCGGACATCTTGAAAGAATGAAAGATGAACGACTGACCAAACAAGTGTATAAAGGTAAAGTAAATGGAAGAATGCCCAGAGGTAGACCGCCGAAAGAATGGTTAGAATCTGTAAATGAGACATTAATCCGTAGAGACATAAGAAGCCATAGAAACACAAGAGCTTCCATGAAAAAATGCATGGACGTGAAGGAAGCTAGAGTAGTATGCCAGGACAGAAAAGTGTGGCGACAAATAGTTTGTAAACAGAGTGACAGTAGAATGAATGACGCCTGAAACAAAGATCTTGGATACTAATGGGCCCAAGTGGAGAACCATACATAACAATTTTGTGAGGCTCTTCATTTGGGGTGATCGCTAGAGAGATTGATCAGCAACCTGGGTCGGAGCAGTGTTGCGGAATAAACGTGTCATTTAAATAAATAACACGAGAATTCCAGATCAATCTAAAATATATATACCTAACACTTATATACCTATCTACCTCATACCTATATACCTACCTACCTTATACCTATATACCCATATGCACACTACTATTCTCCAACCGAGCAAGTCACGCCTACCCCGAAAGGGAAATGGCTTAATGGTATAATATATATATATATATATATATGAACTGAAGAGTCTGCAAGGACTGAAAATAAGGGTTGGGAAAGAAGTTATTCGCAGATGATTTTGGAAGGAAAATGAAATTGTTTGACTCACTAGTGATGAGTGTGATATTGTATGGAGTAGAGGTGTGAGGGTGGAAGGAAAGTGAAGAGGTAAATAGGACACAGGAGAGGTATGTAAAGTGGACACTAGGGTTGACAAGGAACACGCCAGGAGGGAGACGGGGTGAACGAGTGTAGGGATTCTAGCGGAGAGTCGGGCGCGTAAATATGAGGAGAAATTTTTGGAAGAGGGGGGAAGTAAGCTGGCTAGGGATTGTTGGTGGGAGAAGGAGAACAGAAAAGGGGGTGGGAAGATGGAGGCTGAAAGGGAAAGGTATTTTAGAACGAATGGACTGCAGATGGATGAAGTGAGAAGGATGCACGAGGAAGGAAGGAAGGAAGGTATATGAGTTGGTTAAGAAAAACGGCATGGAGAGAGAGAAGACAGCAGGGAAAGAGAGAATAAGAGAGTCAAGGTTTAACGGGAACTATGTGTGGATTATGCCAGGGGCGAGAGCTTAATATTTGTGTAAGAAAGGACAGAAAGGAAGTCAGAAGCTTATAGCGGAGAAGAGGATGTGTGAACTGTGTGGGCAGGGGGATGCAAGAGTGAAGCACTAGTTGGGGGAGTGCGTAGAGGTGGAAAGGAGTGGGATAAGCATGGAGGTATTGATGCATGGAAGGAGGGACAAAAGGACAGTAGCATGGGTGAAGGGAGTGTTGGGTAAGATGGAGAAGAAGAGGAGGAAGGAGGAAGAGGAATGGAGAAGGAAAGATTGTAAATAGGAGAGGAAGTAGATATAAGTAATCTGCAAATATTGTAAATAGTAGATAAGTATTAGGTATTAGCTGCGGAAGCAGAGTTTGGCAAAGCGAGGCAATGCGAGAAAGTAGGGACATGCGAGCGAGGCGAGGCGAACCCTCATGAAGAAGAAGTATTGGTAAGTATTAGATTCAATACTTACCATACTTCTTTTTCATAAGGGAAGCGAGGAAGGCAAGACGATAAGAGCGTCCGGTCTTAGAGATATGATATGGATGGATGTTAGTTTTTAAGAGTTAGTTTTAAGAAAATTCTGTAAAAAATGTAAGTGGAAGCAAGTCAATTTTTTAAGGCCAGCAGGCTGAAAAGTAAACGTTTATCTATCTATCAAGGTAGAGAATTTCCCAATGCTTTGGACACAGATGTGCAGTGTGCACATCTCACGAGTAATTTTCGTTCGAAAATAGAACTTCAAACACAGAAGCGAAAAGTGGTACCCTACTTTATCAGGGAGTTTTCCAATGCTCCCTATGGGACGCAAGAGATCCGGAAAACCGTTGCATTTTCCCAATTTCCGCAAGCCAGACCCGATCCTCAATCGGAGATATTGGAGGCATCATGACACCGATAGTGATTCGATTCGATAGAACGTGCCGTGGTTGTTATAACTGAGTATCGATTTTACTACGGTGGAACACCACTCCATTTCGGTTAATTGTAGCGTGAGGTACACACAATATTTCATTTTTTGAATTTCACATGTTTCAAAATTGAGTTTTCCTACTGTTGGGTGATTGATCGAACATTTGAGGTAAATTCGGACAATCCTAAGTTGATAGTTGAAATTATTTCAGTGGGTTTTAACCAGAATCCAGAACCAGTTAAAGCCTTATTAAAACCTAGTCGGGTTCTAGATTCTGGTTAAAACCCCCGTAAGTAGTTTAAACTATCAATTTAGGAATGTCCGAATTTACCCCATATGTCCGAAATCACCCCATTTGGCGGTAACCTAAAAGAGTAAGGAAACATTAAACTAAGATATGAATAATGCACGTTGCTAGAGTTCACATGATCAAACAAAAAAATTTCAAAAATCTTATCCAAAAATGTGGTGCAATGATATGTCTCGAAAATTTTGCTATCATTGTTGGTGAAATCGAGATTGACTTTGCATTACTTGAAGTTGTTTTAGGTATATCAATTAAAAATTTTTAAAATTAAATCTTGAATTATTCCCATTTAATTAGAAAAAGCATAACAAACCTTATGAGAGTTAAGAAATATTCGTGCTTTTGCTTCCTCATAGAGAAAGCTTTTTAATGGTAACATTTTTTAAAAAATTTTAATTTATTTAATTAAACCTTCCTGAATTTAAAAATGTCTAATGCAATGTTCTTATTGATTTTCGGGATGTGTGTGAGTGTGTGGATGTGTGTGCCACTGTGTGTGTGTATTTGTGTGGATGTGTGTGTGTGGATGTGTGTCTGGATGTCACCCCTTTTTGTGAACACGATAACTAGAAAACGGTTGCAGATAAATTGATGAGATTTAGAGGGCTTATTTTTCTCACTAATATCTTGAAACTGATCAAAGGATTTCTAAAAATATTTATTGCATTTTTTTTAGCACTCAATAATATTTTAAAAATAGGTTTTTTATAGTAAAACTTTTTTCATTAGCATAACTCAAAGTTGATGCAAGAATGTACAAGATTCCTTGGTTCGAGACGAATCGATTGACCTATAATATTAATACATATGATTAAAAAGGGAATTATTAGGGAAGTTATGGTAATGCATAATATTTGAAGATACGGTTTTTTATAGTAAAACTTTTTTCTTCAACATAATTCAAAGT
>CAKNYM010053398.1:615113-645838 GCA_932195095.1 Andricus curvator
ATAATATTTGAAAATACGGTTTTTTATAGTAAAACTTTTTTCTTCAATATAATTCAAAGTTGATGCAAGAATATAAAAGATTCCTTGGTTCAAGACGAAACGATTGACCTACAATATTAATACATTTTATTAAAGAGTAGAGAAGTTACGGTTATTTATATATTTTTAAAATCGATTTTCATAGTACAAATTTTCTCATTCTCATAACTTAAAGTTGATGCAAGAATATAAAAGTTGTGTTGCTTCAAGACGAATCGATTGACACATAGCATTGATACATTGTATTGAGCAGTAAGGGAGCTATGATAATGCATAATATTTGAAAACACGATTTTTTATAGTAAAACTTTTTTCACTAACATAATTCAAAATTGATGCAAAAACGGAAAAGATTCCTTGACTTGAGGCAAATCGATTGATCTATAATATTAATACACTTTATTGAAGATTAAGAAAGTTATGCTCATTTATAATATTTTAATCATCTGTTTCAAACAGAAAAACTTCTTCCATCGGCATAATTCAAAGTTGACGCATGAATAGAAAAGACTTTTTGATCAAAAATTTTCAAATAGAGTAATTCTGACAATTTTTGTAAAGTAATCATAAAGCTGAGAAAAGGGATAGGGTGCGACAGAACTTTTCCCTTCCCTTTTCCAGCTCGAAAAATTGTCATTTCGAATAGAAAATTTGATTTGTCTGATTTTTCTTTTTATTTAAAAACTTTTTGTATTATTTTGTATTTTTTGTAAATTTCTATTTTTAAATTGAGCAAAATGAAGTAAATTTGTAAAGTAAATTTATTATTTTTTAAGTAAATTTTTGTTCTAGTAAATTTGGTTTGTCTATTATTGAGAAAAATAACTGATGCTTCCTCTATGAGGAAGCAAATACATTTTCTAACGGGAAGCAAAGTGCTCGTGAAATGAGCACCATATAATTATAAATATGTACAAACAAAGTGGAAACGCTCGAGATCGAATTCACAGCTAATAGTTTAATACTGTTGCGCGGTTTAATAAAAACTTTCATATTCTTGAATAAACTATCATTTTAAAACATCATCAAAAAGATTCCTAATTTTTAACAGTTTTAGGTTATGATATTTAGCGTTTTACGTTGGAAATTGGTTCTTTTAAACAAAAATCATTAGACTTCAAAAAGAATCTAATTTTTGTACAAATTTCATTTTTCGCTTATGTTAGCGATTTTATCGAAAACTGTCATTTTCAAACAAAAATCATTAGATTTTAAAGATTCACAATTCTTTTACAATTTTAAGTTATGTCAGCACTTTACACTATAATTGGTATTTTTAAATAAAAATCACTATAGTTCAAAACATTATCTACAATTTTTAACAGTTTCTGCTAATACTGAGTTTTTTAAAAGAAATCTTACAACTTTAGGTTATGTTGGTCTTTTTCATCTGAAATTGGTATTTTTAAAAAATCACTAGATTCAAGTCCAACGATTGTTGCTCAAAAAATAAAATGTACAGTCTTGAACAATTTTTAATTGTAATAATGCTTTTTGTCAGAAATTAAAATTTTGATTAAAAAATTATTAGATTTCAAAGCAGATTCACAATTTTTTAACAATTTTAGGTTGCATTGTTTATTTTACATTGAAAATTAGTATTTTAAAATGCAAGGAATGATAGTTTAAAAAAGATTTACCATTTTTAAACAATTTTGGATTATGTCAGTGTTTCTTGTAGAAAATTTGTCTTGTTGATAAAAATATATATTTTTTAAAGAAGATTCATAATTCTTTAACAATTTTAGGTTGTGCTATTTTTACATCCCAAATTGATATTTTTAGCAAACAATAATAATATTTTAAAGAAAATTTAAAATGTTGAATGATTTTTTGTTATGTTACGTTAGTGTTTTTCGTCGAACATTGATACTTTTCATTTTTTCAAATCATTAGATTTCAGAAAAGATTCGCAATTTCAAAGAAAATTAGAAATTTTTAAACAATTTTAGGTAGGGGAGACCAACTCGGATTAGAAATCGGATTAGATTTCAAGGAAAATTTACAATTTTAGAATAATTTTATGTTATATTAACATTTTTCACACAGAAAATTGGTAAATTTTTATATAGAAATAATTAGATTTAAACAAATATTTATATATGATATATTTATTATGAACAAAAATTATTATACTCCATGCATTAAATTTATAATTGTGAATAATTTTAATTTGAAGTTAAGATATCAATTTTTATCAGTTAAAAAATACTGTTTTTCTTATATTTTATATTATTTTGGATAATAGATACTATGAAATACAGAAGCTTTGTATTAATATCAATTTTATATTTTAATTTAAAAACTGCGTGATACTAAAACAATGATAATCACACTTTTCTCATACATAATTTCTAAACAAAATCAGCTAAAATGTTGAAAGTTTACAAAATTGTACTGTGATAAAAGCATTTTACTGAGATAATTTTAGAAAAAAATGTATTATTCAAAGGAAAAGTTGAACATGGCTGGGACTTAGAGTGGCCATTTTTTTGGCAATTATAATTTTTTATAGAATTTTAGAAGCAATGAAGTATAACGTTTTTTCAGATTAAAAGCTTTAAATTTTGCAAATTCAGTCCACCATTAGTTTATTAAGCAATACTAATTGGTTTCCATTTGCTGACTTTCAATTAGGAATTATTTTCTATTTTCATTTTACAAAACTGAGATTGCTTTCTATAGAAAGTAATGTTAATTTTATGAAGTTAGAACTCCGGGAGGCAATTTGGAAAGTTTTGTCAATTTTAATATCCAGTAGTGCAAGAGAAATTTGTATGCAAAAATTAGATTCAACATTTTTTAGCAATTTTACATCAGCTATTTGGAGTTTCACAATTTGGAAAATTTTAAATTTACAGCTATTTATTAATGTTACGAACTTTGAATTATTGCTACTTACAGTTTCCAAGACATTTTTTATAACTGTAAAAATAAATTGTAATGCTTCCAAATTTGGAAATTCTACCATCTTTCAATGCTTTGTACTATGAATTCTGCCTATTTGGATTTTCGCCAAATAAATATAATTATAATTAACAAGCGAATAATAACTGGTACTAAAAAGTTCTTAAATATTAATTCAAACGGATATTCAAATAGATTAGCAAAAATTTAAATAAAAAAGATTAAAATTTAAAAAATCGAAAATGCTATTGTAGGCTTTTTAATTTAATCTCGCATATTTCAGTTCAAAGCTAAAGGGATAGATGGCACCAGCTCCCAGGCTAACTGATAATACCTGGCTCATGTCGCTCGTTATAGTCACTACCTACTTTACGACAAGGGTGTTGTTCTGTACTCAACGCCATTTAGCAAAACAAAAAAAAATAATATTAAAAAATTAGTCAAGGAAGAATTCAAATAGAATATCTCCAAATAGTATTTTTGTTAATTAAAATAAAAATATCCTACTGATTTCCAATCCAGGTTTTTTTCATTGAAGTTTATTTTTAAACTAATTATTTCATTTTTAAAAAAGGGTGCTTATCATTAGGAAGCTTTGATTAATAACGTAAGACTTCTTTTTTGATGGGGGGGGGGGAGTCCGAAGCATTTATTACGTATGTTTCCTCTTTCTGATTATTTTTTAAGAATATTTTAATTGAATCCTGTTTTTAAATCTGGTGTGCACCTTTCATGTAATCTCGTGAAATACCGGGAAGTATTTGCAATCCTTTATAAGTTTGAAATCACTTGAATTGTTTTGAAAATTGTCTGAATCCCTTAAAATTGTTTTGATCATGTAGAAATGTCTTGCAATCCTTTGCATTCCATGGCTCTTGTATATTATTATTATTATACCATTAAGCCATTTCCCTTTCGGGGTAGGCGTGAAATCTCTTAAAATTTCTTTAAACACATTGAACTTCCTGGAAATCGAATGAAATCTTCAAAATCCCACAAAAATCCCTAATAATCCGTAGAAATCCTTTGAGATATTAGACGTGTGCAAAAAAATTCCATCCGATTTCGATCCGACATTGGACGCACTTCGGATGTCGAAAATCCAATATGTAACTGACAAAAGGCATTTACAATTTTTAATTTATAATTACAACTCTAAAAATCTGAGCCGATGCATATAGAATGCAGATTTCAGATCCAGAGAAATGAAGACAATGCTCTGTTATTCTGCTGGTTAATATTACGTCCAACAATAAACAAAAACCATATCGTTAATTTTCACTTTAATAATTAAGATTTGCTATACGATTACATAGTAACTAGTAATGATAATTCCTTATATGTTATTCATCTTAGGATTTGTAAAATGTTTTTACAGGCTTTACATGTTTATATTTATTTTATTATTTAATATTCTCAAGCCAGAATTATAAAAGGGGAGGATCGCTACTGAAGGGTAGTCCAATATTGTGTTATTACGTATGACCCTAGCTTTATATTAATTTTTTTCATCAAATAAAAGTTAAAAAAAAGTTTGTATTCTAAATTTCTGGAATTTGGATTAATGATTGGGAAATGATAAATTTCAGGTCATATAAAATATATGTACACCAAATTTTCATTAAGTTGTATAGTATTAAATTAAAATTTTCATCAATCGTATCTTCTAATATTTTTGTACATTATTATAAAAAGAAAATCGGAACCGATTTTAACTGAATTTACCACTTTTAACTAAAAGTTATTTGCAGATTGGATTTTGTTTTTGATTATTACAGTTGTTTGGCATCCTACAAACAATTTAAGAGACATTTTGAAATTAATTTCTTAGTATAATTTAAATATTAAAAATTCGAATAATATTATTGTTTTCCAATTATTCGCTTACAAAGTCGAGCAAGTTAGTATTGGGCTTTACCTTAGCTTAGTTTAGGTTTGCGATGAAGTTAAATTAAAATTTTAAATTATCTTTGATAAGAGAACATAAATTAAATAGTATCAAATATATCATGATATTTTAAACCTGTAATAAGGATATGAATTATGAAGCCCAATAATGACATTGACAAGTTCGACTTTATAAACGACTGATTGGCAAATAATAATGTCAATTCAAACTTCAGAGTTTTGAAAATTTAAATTAAATTGAAGACCAAATTTAAAAATAAGGCTATAATAATTAAAGCTGTTCACTATCGTCAGCGAAGTTCACAAAAATTTTTTCCCGGGCATTGAAATTCAAAAGTTCAAACTGTTGAAGCTGAATATTCCTTCATTTGAAGTATTTAAAACTGAACGACAAAAAGAAGCAGTCTAAATTAAAATATTCTGAATTTTCAACTTTCTAAATCTTCTAAATTAAAGCTTAAATAATTAACCATTCAAAAACTCTTAATTCAATCGTTTAATAATGAACACGTTTTAAAATGGAAATCGTTCTTAATTCCTTCAAATCCATCAAAATCCCTAGAAAACCGTCAAAATCCTTCGTAATTTACAATTCTCTGAAAAACTTTGTAGTCCTTTGAAACATCTTGAAGTTTTCAAAATTCTATGAAAATTTCTTATAATCCATGAAAATTCCTTAAAATCTCTAAAAATCGATTAAAACATTCGAAATTCTATGAAATATTTGGAAATATTACGAGATCCCTTGAAATCTTTCAAAATCCTTAAAAATGAATTGAAATCTTCAAAAAAAAAAAAAAAACAGGAATCTTTCGGAATGTTTTCGAATTTCTGAAAATCTTTAAAATTCCTTAAAATATTTTAAAAGCCATTGAAATTCCTCAATATCCCTTAGAATTCTTCATAATATTCGGAAATCCTTTGAAATTCCATTAAATCATTGTGAAATCTCCGAAATCGGCTGATATACATTAAAATGTCTTAACATCCGTTAAAATCCCTTATAATCCTCTTGAATCTTTGCAAATTATTTGAAATCCCGTGATTATTATTATGATTATTGTGAAATATTTTAAAATCTTCGAAATCCCCCGAAATGCTTCAAAATTCGGGAAAATTGTCATATCTTGAAGTCCTTTAAAATCGTTTGAAATCCCCCGAGTTCGTTTTAAATTCCGTTAAATCTTTTTAAAATTTTATGATTTTATGATTAATTATAAACAAACTAAGCGTCCGATCAATAAAACCAAAAATACCTTCGAATTTGTCTCCAAACTATCTAGGTGTGCATTTCTTTAAAACATTTTTTAAACAATTTGTTAATAATTTCAAACTTGAAAGCCCTGGGTTTCAAACTTTTATAATTAATTATAAACAAATTAAGCATCTGATCAAAAAATAGAAAACACCTTTGGATTCACATCGGAAATATCTAAATAGGCTTTTTCTTTTTTAAACAATGCTGTTAATAATTTGTCATTGCTATAAAGTTTGAAATTCTTAACAAATTATTTAATTGTTTTCTAATTCAAATATATTTTTGGGTTTTCGATCGGACACTTAGTTTGTTTATAAAAATTGCAGAACATTGAAAAATAATAAAATTGTTTAAAAAATGTTTTAAATAAGAGGAGCAGCACCAAGATAATTGGGAGATGAATGCAAAAGTGATTTTGGTTGTTTGATCAGACTCTTAGTTTGTTCATAGTTAATTACAAACATTTTAAATCCTTAGCTATTAAGTTAAAAATTCTCGACAAATGATTTAATTGTCGAAAAATTTGTAAAAAAAAGCGCACCTAGATATTTCGGCGACGAATCAAACGGTGGTTTTGGTTTTTCTATCGGACGCTTAGTTTGTTTATAATTAATTACAACATTTTGAAGTCCATATTTATGGCAAACTACAGGATCTTAAAATACTTCAGTATCTTTTGAAACCCCTTGAAATCATCTGAAATCCCGTTAATTCATTTCAAATATTTCAAAAACTCTTAAAATATATTAGAATCTCTTAAAATCTCTCTTGAAACCCCGTACAGTCTCACAAAAACCATGAAAAGTTTTTAAAATTTCATTATATCCCGTAAACATTTTCTAGTTCTGTGAAATACTTTGTATTCCTTTAAAATACCCTAAAATCTCTTGAAATCTGTTAAAATCCTTTCCAAAATCTCGTTCACAGTGAAAATAATTTGAACATCATTGATGTTGCATATTTACTAAAAAATATGAAATCTCATGCAATTGAGGAAGGGGGAGGGGTAAAGAAAACCTTACAAATCCTTAAAAAGTACAAATCATACGAAATTTTGATGAATTTCAAGATCCATCAAATCGAGCAAGTCTAAATTACAGGTTTGGTTTCTTTTCCTAAAAAGTTTTGACTTTGATGCACTCTAATAAATCTAGTTCTCCAACTTTCTGCCTTTTTTATTTTTCCTTATCACATCTCTTTTCATTAAAATATAAAAGTAAGGCATTGTTATTTTCTCTGAGAGGAAAAGTAGCAACGCAGAGGAACGAGATCAATCGAGCATAAAGTGTAATGCAAGATCTTAACGCCTGGAAAACGAGAAAGTTTTGTGTACAAGAGAAGTTATGCTAATTGTTAGATACGAGCTTGTTGGGATGTATATAGGAGACTCGAGAGCAGCGAAATTAATTGGTCTAGGGGCAATTTAATGCACTCACAATCAAAGCACATGAGGGTTTCGTTCTGTAGTCAAACTTCACGAGAAATCCTTTCTTTGTTTCGTAGAAATTTAACATCAGATGAGTCTTCTGTTAATGAAGCAATTTTAAAGAGGAGGGAAGAATTAATTAGAGACTTAATTATAAAATTATTATTATTCTTAGAATATTATAATAATTATTTTCTTGTGAGGCTGATCCATTTAACTCTCGTAGCATTGCGGTCGAAACCTATTGTACTACAACTTTTCATTTCAAAACCCTCCATCTCGACTCCATCTCATTGGGCATGGGTCTGTGAAAATTTTTCTTTTACTAACACGGGCTGTATGAAATTATTAAAAATCAGTATTAATCCGGCGCTATATCCGACTTTATTAGAAGTACTCGCATTTGACTGGACGTTTGGCCAGGGGAGAGGAAAACTGCAGAAAACCACCGCCCGAGTTCAGCCGGTTTTTCGACAGTCAAATTTGAAGGCAGAAGTTCCGACTCTACTCATGAAATGCCCACAATCATTCTCGTCAAATCATGATGCACAATTTCAAAATTATTCAAATTTAAAGTATTCATTCTTGACTACTTAGTTTCAAGATCCTAATTAGGCAATGCTTCAAATTTTTGAACAAAGTTTCGATTCGTTCAATTTTTAACGCTTCAAGTTCAAACTCAATAATTTTGGAAGATTCTAATTAGAAAACATATAATTTTCAAAGTTTTTAGAATAATACAACTTTGAAGGTTCACTATATTAGGGAGCATTCAAGTATTATGTAACGAAGTTTTTCGGAATTTTTTATCCCTGTGATTTTTTAAAAAGAAATAACATTTTTTTAGAGAAAAGTCTATCCAATTACTCTGAATGTCCCTTGATACTACATTGCTTATTAATAATAATTAATTTATCATTTTTATAATATATATATATATATATATATATATATATAATTTCAATTTTAAATTATAGTTTTGAATTTCCGATTGCAAAACAATTTCATTTTTGAGACCTAGAAACTAAAGTTTTTTTGCTTCAAAAGCTGAAAACAGAAAATTTTTGTTTTGAAATTTCTTAATTGCTGGAGGTTTCCAATTTCAATTTTCACAATGTTGTAGTTTCAAATTCAAATATCAAAAATGTCAGAAAAATTTCACTATTGAATCATTCAAAATTACAAAAATGTTTATTGAAAGCGTTGATAGTCAGTCTTGAATTTAATCATTTTCGACCTTAATGCTCTGAATTGTTTGGCTTCAATTTTTTATGTACAAATTCATATTGTTTTCAAATTATTTGAAATCGTTGAACATCAAATTGAAAGACTTGATAGCTGCATCATTTTTAGTTGAACGGATTTGTCATTGAAAATTTTTGAAATGAATTCAAAATAATAAAAAATTAGGACAATAATTTATTAAATTCATGCCTGAAAAATAAGTCGATTTTAAAACAAAGCATTAAAAATTGAATTCCTTTTTATTTGAAAATGTTCCAAAATATTAAACATTTCAAACTCTACTTTGAAAAAAAATATTTTGTTTTCAATTTTTCACTCTCATAAGTTTTAATTTTGCAATTAAAATTGAAATGGTTGAATTTTCAAAAGTATTATTATTGAAAAAATGTTTAATTTTCAAAAACGATTTAAGTTGACTTTGAATAATCGAAATTTTGAAGGTTTTGAGTATAAACAAGTTTGAATAGTATAATATGATTAGCTATGATAACTACTAATAATTTTATTTTTAGCATTTTTAAATTCACAAATATTTGTTTTGAAATTTCCTAATTTTTAAATGCTCAATCCAGAACGTTACCTGAAATACTTTAAATTTTTTCAAATCATTTTCAATATCTTGAAATGTCTCAAGTTGTTTCAATTTCCTTGAAATCTTTCATCTATCCTCAAATCTTCGAAATCCTTCATAATTCCTCCAAATTCTTAAAATCTATTGAAAATTTCTTGGAATCTCATTTCATTTCTTCAAATATTTGAAATCCCTCTCCTCTGGTGAATAAATTCTATGAAATATGTATTGGAATCTTTTAAAATACTCTAAGGTCTTTGGAATCCTTTGACATTTTTTTAAATACATTGAAATTTTTAAAATAATGTTTTGAAATCTTTAAATTCTTCCGAAATCTCTCAATTTTTGTGAATAAATTTTTTGAAATATATTAATATATTATAGAATCTATTGATATCCCGTGAAATTATGTAAAATCCAATGATATTCCTGGAAATCCCTTAAAATATTTGAAATCCTATAAAATCCTTTGGGGTCCTTGAAAATTCATTAAAACGAAGTGTCTCATCATCCCAAAATTCGAGATTAATAGTCAAATATTTTTCATTATCTTGGGTGTTTGACCTGAAATTTCGGGACTAGTTCATCCCCTTTTCCAACTTCCCCAATTTTTCGGGAAGACTAGACACATCCTTATTAAAATACTTTATTAAGAGCCTTTAAAATTCATTAAAATTGCAGAAATCCTCGAAAATCTTATAAAATTTCTTAAAAATCCTTTGAAATATTTGTAAATCTACTTCCGAATCTTTTAAAATTATCTTCAAATCTATGAAATCTTACGAAATCTATTAAATCTTTTAAAACCCTTTGTAGGTTATAGAAATGTTTTAAAGTATTTATAAATTTTTCATTTCTATTGACATCCGTTAAAAATCACTTGAAATCCTATAAAAATCTTTTGAAATCTTTTACATTCAATGTAAGTACTTTGGAATCATTGAAAATACACTAAATCCTTTTAAATTCCTGAAAACCTTTCAAAAAATGTTTAATTAAAAATGATTTATTTTGAGTTTTAAATACTTTAAATACAGAAGAATTCTAATGCTTCAAATGTTTTAATTTTGTAGTTTAGTATTCAATATTTAAACGGAACATTTTTTTTAGGTCTGGAAGCTTTAATTTTTCAATTTTAATTACACTTGGAATCATGCTTGCTAGTTAGAATATAATTTAACTTCAGTATTTAACAAGTATTATTGTATAAACTGTGAAATTTATCTTGAATATATAGAAAAAATTAAATGAGTCGCAAAAACTTAAGAAGATTTGAAAAGTTTTCTATATGTCCTGAGTATTAGTACTCTAGTCCTCGAAAGCTAAATAAGTGTTAGAAGATTTTCCTAATTAACAAACACACGTAAAACTGACATCAAACTCGGAAAGTTTGGTCTAAAATTTCCAAGCTTAAGCGTGTTCGAGGGAACAAACTGGATTTAGAAATGGGAACGAAGTAACCAGGATCAAAGTAAGAACTTAAAAGAAGGAAGAAACACTTCCACACCTAAGTTTCAACATTTAGCAGTCGTAAAAAATGCAATTGTTCCTTTGCGAAGAATGAGTCTTATTTCATTGGATAAACGAAGATTTTTAATTTTGTAGACTGGCATTGTTTCCGTCTACATTACACAAATATAAAAATTATTTAAAAATTTGAAAAAAGTCTGTGCTAATAAATAGAAAATTGCACCAGAACATATGACTTATTTTCTACTCAAGTTTGAGCTAGTCTTCCATCCTTGAGTTTTTATAATTAAGAAATAGATTAATTTTATTAGATATTTTACGAGGGGTCGACCACTCTTATTTTTCGTGTACCAGGAATATATTCCCTAAAGAATATTCGGGAATATACAGAATATATCGGAATATTGGGGAATAAAAATAATATAAGAATATGTAGGAATATGAGGGAATATGCAGGAATGTGAGAGAATATGTAGGAATCTGAGAGAATATGTAGGAATATGAGGGAATATTTGGGAATATGCACTCAGAGAAAAGTCTTTTTGTGACAAAAGGATGTTTCTTGACGCAAATGGAATTTCCTCTCAAATTGAAGGTTGAGAGGATTTTCATTTGTGTTAACAGAATTCCTTTTGCTGCCAAAATTATCTTAATGCGACTAACTTCATCTAATCTTGCAGCCAAATAATTCTATTTGTGTAAAAAAATATATTCACGTGGTTCGAAACAAAACAGGCAAGAGGACGATGCTTTTGTTTCAAGACAACTTTTTCTCTGAGTGTGTGACAATATTTCGGAATATATTTAAATTATGTATATTAAATTACATATTATATACATTCTCACCCTTTCCTTCAAACACCATAATTTTTGTTTTATTTATGTTAATTTTGAGGCCTATGTTCTTCATGCTTATATTCAGTTTGCTCAACATTCTTAACACATCTTCGATTGACTCTGCCGTAACAACCTTATCATCTGCAAACGCTAACCCACGTACCATCACTGTCCCGAGATCCACACATAATAATAAATTTACGAAATAATAAATGAATAAACAAACAAATAAGGGGTCATGCACAAATTACGTAAGGTGTTTTTCTGACATTTTTAACCCCCTCTCCCCCCATGTAAAATACCGTGAGATTTGCTGTCCCCTCCCTCCCTCTCCAAATCTTGCTAAGATTTTATAAACTTAGGAAACGAAATTACATGTAAAATATTAACTCTGTTAATTGTGTTAATAATCATAAGTATTTAGTTACAATTTTAGTACAATTTAGTACAATTTTATAATATCTTCAGTGCCTGAAATGTTGCGAAGTCCGACACACTTTGTTTATTCTATTACTATTATTCTTTACTCTATAAATTATCAAAATTCCTATTTATTTATCGCATGCTTCACAAACGTTCGCCCTTTTTTTCGGGTTTTACTTAAATTTGAATTGAATTATTAGAACCCAATAAGAAAATCTAGCTATTTTTGGTTAATAGTCCATTCAGTTATTTTGGCTTAAAAATTCTACAACTTGTTGAAATTTATTTCCTTCTTGACTAACAAATTTTTCTTTGGTTGAAAATTCAACTATTTTGTGGAACAATGTCTTTTTGATTTGAAAATTCTTCTCTTTTTGTAGAAATTTAATCTATTTTGGTTGAAAATATAACTGTCTGGTAGAAAATAATCTGTTTGAGTTGAAAATTAATTTTGTCGTTGAAAATTCACATTTTCGGGTTAAAAATTCAACTGTTATGTAGGAAATTCTAATTTTGGGCTCGAAAATTTAACAATATGGTAGAAAATTCAATAATTTGGTAGCATGGTCCACAAGTTGGTAGAAAACTTAACTATTTGTTCGAAAGTTGAACTACTTTGTTACAAAACTCATTGTTATAGTTGAAGATTCATAGTTTTAGTTAAAAATTAATTTCTTTAGTTCAAAATTTAATTATCTTGTTGAAAATTCGTTTTATTTTTTTGGCTGAAAATTATTTTTTTACTGAAAATTTAACTATTACATTTTTTGTGAAAAATGTATCTTTGTTAGATGAAAAGTCAACTATTTGGTTAAAAATTTATATTTTTTGTTAGAAAAATAATCCTCTTGGTTGAAAATTAGTTGATGTATTTTGTTGAAAATTCTTCTTTTTTGGTAGAAAATCCATTTTTTGTTATAAATGCAACTTTATGGTTGAAAATTAATCTGTCTTAGTTGAGAATTCAAGTATTTTGTTGAAAAGTCATCTTTTTTGGTTAAATTCAACTGTTTCTTATTTAACATTAAAATATTTTTGTTGTTAAAATATCTAATATTACATTTAAAAAAATTGATGTTTTCAGGTTGAAAAATCAACTCCTTCGTTAAAAGTTGAACTACTTTCTTAAAAATTAATCTTTTTGTATAAAGATTCATAATTTCAGTTGAAAAATCATCTATTTGGTTGAAAATTAACTGTTTTGTACAAAGCTCGTCTTTCTGGCTTGAAAATTCAATATTTTGGATGAATTTTTTTTCTTTATTGTATGGAAAATCTTTCTTCGTTGAAAATTCAACTCTTGTTGAAAATTTGTCTTTTTGATTTGAAAGTTTATCTCTTTTGGTAGAACTGTCATGTTTTTTTCAATTTATATGTTTTCGATTTAAGATAAAAATCTGTTCATGATTAAAATATTAATTATTACATTTTTGATTGAGAATTCATCTTGTTTGTTTATAAATTCAACTAGGTAATTTATACACGGCCCCTTAAATCAGATTAGACCATTTAAAAATTAAGCATTAAAACTTTATTAGGTTCAAAAAAAGATATGTAAAATTAAATAATATCAATTTAGAAAACCTAACAATTCCAAGTCATAATCGGTCAGAATAAAACAATAAACAATTTCAAAATTAAAGTAATAATATGTATTGAAACTTACACAATTTTGAATTTAAAGTATTTTAAACTAACAATCTAAAATTAGTTATCCAAAGTCAATAAATTTTAAACTTGTATGAATGACAAGTAAATTATTATTCAATTTATGTGCAATATACCGGGTGTCCAAAAAGTCCCGGGACGGCTAAATATTTCATCAGGTAAGATATTTTTCAGGGCGGTCAAGGTCATTCTTGAAGGAACTTTCAACAAGGAATTCAATGGTGACCTTTATTTTGATCTTGACCATGACCTTCACGGTCATTTCAAGGTCAAATTGATTTTTTTAAATGGGAACCTCTATTTTTGACCTTGACAAATCGAAAATTTGACCTGGAAAGGTCAGGGCAAGGTCAAACAACGTATAGCAGGATGACTCGACCAGCATGCATTTATGAAGAAAATGTTCAACGCAAGAGTTGTTTACTTTGAACTTGAATTTGTCAGGAGAATCCGAGAGGATTGCTTATTGAGAGTTTGTATACGAAATATCATTCACATTTGAAAACTTTTAAAATTAATGGAGACTAAAATTGTACACACACCGTTTTAAAGTCTCTCGAAATTAGATGTGCCAAAAATCAGAAAATTTAATCAATTTTTGTTTGTGCTTCATATAACTGATCTTAAGGGTCTTCCGGAAATGTCCTGTAAATGTAATTTAAAAAACAATCTTCAAAGTTATTAATAATAAAAGTTTTATCCATATCTACCCCGCCCCCTCCCCCAGCGAGGTAGTTATGGATCAAAATTTTTGTATGTAAATGAAAGTATGTAAACATATTTTCCATGTGCGCAGATCATATGGAAATCTTTTTTTGGACAGTACGAAGTACAATATTATAATTTGTATTTAAAAGACTTTATTCGTAGTTATAAACGAAAAAATCGTTCAATTTCCAATGAATGTCACATTTTTTTTAGGCTAAGTTTCACCCATCTGTAAACATCATTTTCCTATTTTTCAATTCCTGGCACCAAAATACTATTATATTATTTAAAAAAAAAAACAATCGGTAGGGTGACGAATATTTAGTAAACATAGTTTTTAAAAATTTGATCCATAATTTCCCTCGGGAAAGACGGCGTCTCAATTTTTGAAATAATACAAAAAAACTAGCAATTAAAATGTTAGGGCATGCGTACACATTCGTTTCAGTATCCTTCGTAATTTGACGGTCGCACGAGTCTTTAGTTGAATGTTGATCTCTTTTCGTGAACATTAATTTTTATCAAGATTCATCATTTCAGTTGAAAATTCAACTGTTTTGCTAATAATTTGTTTTTTCTTCAATTGATAATTAATTTTCTTCACTGAAAATGTTACTATTCTATTTTTGGTCGAAAATTGAACCTTTCTTGTTGAAAATTCATGTATTTTGACAAAAATGCTTATTTTTTGGTAGAAAATTACTTCTTGGTAGAAAATTCATCCTTCTTAGTTAAAAATGCAACTATTTTATCGAAAAATTGTCTTTTTTGGTGGATTTCGACTGTTTTTCCTAAAAAATGAAAGGAATTTTTTGTTAAAATATGAACTATTACATGTTTCATTGAGAATTCATTTTTTTTGTTAAAAAGTAAACTCCTTGTTTAAAAGTTGAACTACTCTGTAAGAAATTAATTTTTTTTCGTATGAAGATTCATCATTTTAGTTGAAAATTTTACTATTTGGTCATAAATTAATATTTTCAGGTTGAAAATTTAGCCGTTTTGTAGTAAATTCTTCTTCTTGGCTTGAAAATTCATCAATTTGGTAGCAAATTAAACTATTTGGTTGCCAATTAAATTTTTCTTTGAAAATTCATATTTTTGGTTGAAAATTAAACTTCTTTGGTAAAAAATGAAACTTCTTCATTACGAATTAAACTGTTTATTTGAAAATTTAACTACATTGTTAGAAATCGTTTTTTTGTTTGTTAAAAACTTGTTTGTTGAAAGTTCATCAATTTGGTTGCAAATTCTACTATTTGGTTAAAAATTGGTCATTTTTAGTTAATTCAATTGGGCGAGAATTCGTTCTTTTTCAAATTAGCTTTATAGACTGGAAATTTAACGATTCTATTTTTTAATCAAAACATTTTTTTATTAAAAATTCTCCTATTTTGTTGAGGATTCAATTTTGTTGTTGTTAAAAATCAACTATTGGGTTTAAAGTTCAACAACTTTATAAAAAATTAATTTTGTTCTTTTTAAATATTAATATCTTTAGTTGCAAATTCAACTGTTTGGTATTAAATTAACTGTTTTGTAGAAAATTCAAATTTTTGGCTTGAAAGTTCAACAATTTGGTACAGAATTAAACTATTTGGTTGAAAATTAACTTTTTGTTGAAAATTCATATTTTTGGCTGAAAATTAAACTACCCTGAAAAAAATTGAACTTTTTGGTTTAGAATTGAGCTATGTATTTACAAATTTAATTATTGTGTTGGGAATTTGTTTTTTTTTTATATATATAAATTATTCTTGTGTGTTGAAAATTCATCATTTTGTATGAGGATTCTACTATTTTGTTAAATATTAGTTTTTTTGTTGAATTCAACTGGTTGAGTTTTTTTTTGATGAAAATTATTTTTTTAAACTTGAAATTTAACGATTCCATTTTTTGTTGAATATTTTTTTTTCTTTTTGAAAATTCAACTATTTCCTTGAAAAATCATCTTTTTTTTATTGAAAATTAACTTTCTTGTTGAAAATTCTTCTTCTTTGCTTGAAAATTCATCAATTTGGTAACAAATTAAACTAGTTGGTTGCAAATTAAATTTTTCTTTGAAAATTCATATTTTTGGTTGAAAATTAAACTTCTTGGGTAAAAAATGAAACTTATTCATTACGAATTAAACTATTCTTTTGAAAATTTAACTAAATTGTTGGAAATTTGTTTTTTTGTTTGTTAAAAACTTATCTTGTTTGTTGAAAATTTATCATTTTGTTTGAAGATTCTACTATTTTTTTAAAAATTTATCGTTTTTAGTTAATTCAACTGATTGAGAATTCGTTATTTTTTAAATTAGTTTTATAGACTGGAAATTTAATGATTCTATTTTTTAATCAAAACATTTTTTTATTAAAAATTCTCCTATTTTGTTGAGGATTCAATTTTTTTTTAAATCAACTATTGGGTTTAAAGTTCAACAACTTTATAAAAAATTAATTTTGTTCTTGTTAAAGATTAATATCTTTAGTTTCAAATTTAACTATTTAGTATTAAATTAACTGTTTTGTAGAAAATTCATAATTTTGGCTTGAAAGTTCAATAATTTGGTAGATAATTAAACTATTTGGTTGAAAATTAACTTTTTTGTTGAAAATTCATATTTCTGACTGAAAATTAAACTACCGTGGTAAAAAATTTAACTTTTTGGTTTAGAATTAAGCTATGTATTTAAAAATTTAACTATTGTGTTGGAAATTTTTTTTTATATATAAATTATTCTTGTTTGTTGAAAATTCATCATTTTGTATGAGGATTCTACTATTTTGTTAAAAATTAGTCTTTTTTGTTGAATTCAACTGGTTGAGGATTTTTTTCTTATGAAAATTAGTTTTTTAAACTTTAAATTTAACGATTCCATTTTTTGTTAAATATTTTTTTTCTTTTTGAAAATTCAACTATTTCCTTGAAAAATCATCTTCCTTGATTGAAAATTAACTTTCTTGTTGAAAATTCTTCTTCTTTGCTTGAAAATTCATCAATTTGGTAGCAAATTAAACTATTTGTTTGCAAATTAAATTTTTCTTTGAAAATTCATATTTTTGGTTGCAAATTAAATATCTTTGGAAAAAAATTGAACTTCTTCATTACGAATTAAACTATTTATTCGAAAATTTAACTACATTGTTGGAAATTTGTTTTTTTGTTTGTTAAAAACTTGTTTGTTGAAAATTCATAATTTTGTTTGAAGATTCTACTATTTTGTTAAAAATTCATCGTTTTCAGTTAATTCAACTGATTGAGAATTCGTTATTTTTCAAATTAGTTTTATAGACGGGAAATTTAATGATTCTATTTTTTAATCAAAACATTTTTTTATTAAAAATTCTCCTATTTTGTTGAGGATTCAATTTTTTCGTTGTTGAAAAATCAACTATTGGGTTTAAAGTTCAACAACTTTATAAAAAATTAATTTTGTTCTTGTTAAATATTAATATCTTTTGTTGCAAATTCAACTATTTGGTATTAAATTAACTGTTTTGTAGAAAATTCATATTTCTGGCTTGAAAGTTCAACAATTTGGTAGAGAATTAAACTGTTTGTTTGAAAATTAACTTTTTTGTTGAAAATTCATATTTTTGGCTGAAAATTGAACTACCCTTGTAAAAAATTAAACTTTTTGGTTTAGAATTAAGCTATGTATTTAAAAATTTAACTATTGTGTTGGAAATTTGATTTTTTTTTATATATAAATTATTCTTGTTTGTTGAAGATTCATCATTTCGTATGAGGATTCTACTATTTTGTTAAAAATTATTCTTTTTTATTGAATTCAACTGGTTGAGGATTTGTTTTTTTTGTGCTGAAAATTAGTTTTTTTAAATTTAAATTTAACGATTCCATTTTTTCTTGTTGAAAATTCTTCTTCTTGGCTTGAAAATTCATCAATATGCTAGCAAATTGAACTATTTGGTTGCAAATTGAATTTTTCTTTGAAAATTCATATTTTTGGTTTAAAATTAAACTTCTTTGGTAAAAAATGAAACTTATTCATTACGAATTAAACTATTCATTTGAAAATTTAACTAAATTGTTGGAAATTTGTTTTTTTGTTTGTTACAAACTTATCTAGTTTGTTGAAAATTTATCATTTTGGTCGAAGATTCTACTATTTTGTTAAAAATGTGTCGTTTTTAGTTAATTCAACTGGTTAAGAATTTGTTCTTTTCCAAATTAGTTTTGGAGACTGGAAATGTAATGATTTTATTTTTGAATCAAAACATTTTTTTATTAAAAATTCTACTATCTTGTTGAGGATTCAATTTCGTTTTTGTTAAAAAATCAACTATTGGGTTTAATGTTCAACAGCATTATAAAAAATTAATTTTTTTCTTGTTGAAGATTCACATCTTTAGTTGCAAATTCAACTATTTGGTATTAAATTAACTGTTTTGTAGAAAATTCACATTTTTGGCTTGAAAGTTCAATAAGTTGGTAGATAATTAAACTATTTGGTTGAAAATTAACTGGTTTGTTCCAAATTCATATTTTCCGCTGAAAATTAAACTACCCTGGTAAAAAATTGAATTATATGTAATTATATATATTATATATATCTTTTATATATAAATTTTTTTGTTGAATTGAACTGGTTGAGGATTTGATTTTTTTCAATGAAAATTAGTTTTTAAAAATTTAAATTTAACGACACCATTTTTTGTTAAATAATTTTTTTCTTTTTGAAAATTCAACTATTTCCTTGAAAATTCATCTTTCGTGATTGAAAATTAACTTTCTTGTTGAAAATTCTTTATTTTTGGTCCAAAAGTTAACTGTTTCCTAAAAAATTCGAAAAAATTCGTCTATTTGCGTAGGACATTAATCTGGTTTGTCGAATTCATGTATTTGGTTGAGGATTCAAGTATTTTGTAAATAATTCTTGTTTTTTGGTTGAACTCAACTGGTGGATAACCCGTTTTTTTCAATTAGTTTTTTTTAAACTTAAAATTTAACTGTTCCATTTTTGGTTGAAAACTTATCTTTTTCAGTTGAAAATTCAAAGAATTGGTTAAAAAGTCATGTATTTTGTTGAACAATCGTCTTTTGTTAGAAAATTAATCTTCTTGGTTGAAACTGTAGCTATTTGATAAAAAGTGAAACTATTTTGTTGAAGGTTTAATTTTTTTTTGGAAATTCGTCCTTTTGGATTAAAAATTCATTTTTTATGGTAAAAAAGTTATCATTCTTGTCTAAAAATGCATCTCTCGTAGCTGCAAACTCAACTATTTGGTTGAAAATGCAACTAAGAAATTTTGGTTTGTTGATAATGGTCTTTAATGTATTGACATGGATTAAAATTTTATTTTTTGATCAGAGAAGTGTCACGTGTTACAAAACTTTTGTGACCCCCCCCCCCCCATGTGACATTGTGCGACACGGCAAACACCCCCACCCCTCCCCTTAGAGTATCACTTAATATGTGGACATTCCCTAAATTGTGTGAAGATGACCCATATACACCTTTCGAGAAAAGTCTCCTTAACAAATTCGAATCTCGATTTCTTGACGAAGTTTGATTGTTCAGCATAAAGCAGAGTAAGACCCCTCGATAAGTTTCATGCACGAGTGCGTCTTTATTTACCCAGTTGGGACGAAACTTAACGAAACACCAGGTAGGTACATAGGGACTCTGAGGACTCGTGTCTTCGAGTAGCACAAGGGTGCGAGCTAGGACCTTGTGCAAATCCCCTCAAGTGTCACGAGGGACAGGTTCGTTGATTTAGGCCGACTTTTGTCATTTCTAGTGAGAGAAACGAAAGCCCTTTCGCCTTTCCAGAAGAGCTGGGAATATTCACGTGGGTTGCTTCGTGCGAAATATTAATTGAAACTTCCTAATTGGAATGCTTTCTATTCGCTCGTCACTCGTTACGAATATATGAAACAAGCGACGAGCGATTGACACCCTCTAACGAGCGGTCAATGAATTCAGGATGCGTAAGCTCATCCCTACTTTTCTACCACTAACAAGGTAACATTGTAAATTCACAATCATGAATTTTGATTAGCCCTCTGCAAACAATAAAAGGGAGCATCCACATATTATGTGAAGCTATTTTCAGTGAATTTAGACTCACCCCTCCCTGGGTTTAATAGGGAGAGTAGTGTACATTTTTAGAGAGACTATGAGCAGAGTAAAGGTAGGAGAGCAAGTAGGAGATAGTTGCTGATTAGTGAGAGGAGTAAGGCAAGTATGTTTTCTGAGCCTACTCTTATTCAATATATTCATATCAGACTAGAAAAATAAATGAAAAGAAAAGGATGGGGAGAAGTTAGGAAAAAAAGAAATGATATATGGGCCCTCCTCCGTTAAAGTGTAAATTTTATACGTGTAAGCCCCCTGGTTTCCATAAATTGACCAATAGGAATGCTTCCTGTATTGACACTTTATAAAAGCATCACTAGTAATGCTAGTTATTATTACACGTATAAAATTTACACTTTGACGGAGAATGACCCATATACACTATATAGTTTTATTATAATATTTATAGTAAATAGTTGTAAATAGTCGTTAATGAATAATATTTATAGCGGACGATATAGTGTTAATGGCAGACGATGAAGAAGGGATGGCGGGTTTAATTACAGGATTGGAGAAAAACATAAATGGGAAAAAGTTTAATTTAGATGTAGAAAAGACAAAGATAATGAGGTTTAGAAAAGGAAAGGGAAGAAAGAATGGATTGGGAAATGAAAGGGAGTAAAGCTAAAAGAAGTAGAGGAGTTTAAACATTTGGGATATACCTTGCACACAAATAAAGATCATAGAACTCATATAAGAGAATCGATGAAAAAGCGGCAGGAGTATGTATACCATTAAGCCATTTCCCTTTCAGGGTAGGCGTGACACTACCCGATTCGGGTAGTGTTTCTAGGTGGATAGTTTTCTTGTAGTTATAAATAACTACAAGGAGTGATGAGATAAATATAGGGAATAGGAAAAAGAAGGTTAAAAAAAGATAGTAGGAGGAAAATATGGTTATTTGATACGCTAGTATGGCCGGTATTATATTCCACAGAGCAGTGGTGTGGGGATGAAAGGAAAGGAAAGAGATTGAGTGTTTACAAGAAAGGTATATAAGGTGGACGCTAGGAGTAGACTGGAGGAGGCTTGGATATATGGTGGAAGAAGAAGCGCAAAAGGATAAATAAAGTACCAGGGCGGGAAAGAGGGCATAGAAGTTTGAGACGATGCTAAGGGTGGGGAAGGAAGGGGAGTTAGCAAAAAAGTGTTTAAAAGAGGTAGAAGAAAGAGAGGGATCGCGATATAATTAACGCGATGGGAAGAAGAAAGAAGGGAGATCTTTAGTGCTAGAGATATCGGAGAAGGGATTGGAGTAAACTATGATAATATGGAGGAAAGGACCAGGGGAAGAGAGTTAATAGAATGATGAGAGGTGATTGAGAAATCAAAAAATAATTAATGAATGGTAAAAGATGATAAAAAAGGAATACCAGAGTATTTAGAAAAGGGATGGGGAGAGAGGCGATGGACCAGAATAGGAGAATGTATGGGGAGGATGTAGAAGAGGAATGAAAGATAAAGAAATCTGGCAAGGGGATGTGGTAAGAAATCTAGGACAGGATGAATTGGGTGAGGAGTGGATGAAGGTATTGGAGAGGACTAGAGAAGCAAATGAGAAAGAATGATAGAATGGATGTGAAAAAATGATAAAACTGAGGTAGAAGAGAAGTAAAAGAAAAAGGAAACGGAAGTCGCTATCTTAAAAAATGGAAGTAAAGATCTAGATATAAGTAAATAGTTACAAATAGTAAGGATAAGATAATATAAAATATTTAGATGGTCATATTGTAATAAACGGAGGTCATATAAACCCTTAAGGGACACATTATAAATAAAGAACGAAGACTCACCCCTCCCTCTTGTGACAATTTGTGACATTTCAGTGACCTCGGCCCCCCCCCCCCCCCTAAAAATGTCATGTGACGCTTAATACTTTTATTGAAATTCTTTAGACATTTTTGTTCATTTGCGAACATTCATATAATTTAAATATTAACATAGATAGCAGATTAACTTAAAAGATTAGGAGCCGTCCATAAACTACGTTACCAGTTTCAGCTATTCGAAGATGGCCTCTCTTTTCCCCTTTTTTATAAATTCTTATAATTTTTCTTGTTTTCAAGAAACTTTCCCATTTTTCTCATTTTTTTGCTCAAATGTGAACTTAATTTATAGGAGCCAATAAGGAGATCCAACTATTCTTCGTGAAAAGTTTGTTTGTTTGTTTGTTAAACAGTCTACCATTATATTTTTGGTTCGGAATACATCTCGTTTGATTAAAAATTCTACTATTTGGTCCAACATTTAATTATTTAATTGAAAAAGCAACAAATTTATTGAAGTCATCTTTTTTGGTAAAAAATTCAATTACTTCATTAAAAGTGGAACTACTTTACCAACACAAAATTTTTTTTGCTAGAAGATTCATCTGTTTGGTTGAAAATTAAAATATTTGGTTGAAAATTCATCTTTTTCAGTGGAAAATTCCAATACCTGCGTGAAAATTCATGTATTTTGTTGATAATTCTTTTCTTTAGGACAAAAAATCAACTTTTCGGTTGAGAATTCAACTATTTGGTTGAATGTTGAACTTTTTTCTTGAAAATTCGTTTTTTGGATGAAGATGCATGATTTTAGATGAAAATTCATCTCTTTGGCTCAAAATTTTACCATTTTGCTGAAAATTAATTTTTCTTTTGGTGGACAATTAAATCTTTCTACTAAAAATGTAACTATTCTATTTTTGGTAGAAAATTCGTCTTTTTTAAATCAAAATTTAACTGCTTTGGTAGAAATTAAAAATATTAAATTAGAAATTAAACCATTTTGTTGAAAATTACTCTTGTTTGGTCACAAAAAACATTTTTTTCTTTGAAAATTGACCTATTTCTTTTTTAGTTAAAGATTTATCCTTTATAAGTTGAAAATCCAACTATTTGGTAGAAAATCCATGTATTTTGCGGAAAATTCATCTATTTGGGTAGAATATTATTCTTGTTTGTTGAAAATTCATCATTTTGGTTGAGCATTCAACTATTTTGTTAAAAAACCTCCCTTTTAGTTAAATTCCACTAGTACAAAATTCGTCTTTCCGGTTTAGAAAAACAACTGTTCTCTAAAACAGTCAACTTTTTCGCTTGAATTTGTTAAAATTCTGTTGAAAATTGGTCTCCTTGGGTAGAAAATTATTCTTCTTTGTTCAAAATTCCTCTATTTGTTTATTCACTTATTTTGGTAAAAATTCGTCTTTTTTCGTTGAATCCAAGTGGTTGATAATTTGTTTCTTTTTTATTGAAAAGTAATTTATTAAGGGAAGAATTGAACTATTCCATTTTCGGTTCAAAAATTACATTTTTGCGTTGAAAATTCAACCGTTTGTTTCAAAATTATTGTTTTTTCTTGAAAACTCGTCTTTTGGTAGAAAATTAATCTTCTCGGTTGAAAAATCAGCTATTTAATAAAAAATGCAACTATTTTGTTGAAGATTTGATTATTTTGTTCAAAATTCAAACGTTTTGTTAGTTATGATTTTCAATCGAAAAATCAATTGTTTTGTGACAAATGTATCCTTTGGGATTGGAAATTTATCTCTCTTGGCTAAAAATAAACTTTATTCTCAAAAATTAAACTTATCCGGTTGAAAATTCTACTGTCTTCCAAAAATTTGTATTTTTACTTGAAAATTCGAATATTTGGTTGAAAATGTAATTACTAAACAATTTGTGTCGATAATATTGGTCTTCAATGTATATATACGGATTTAAATTTTACTTTTTTTCCAAAGCGTAATTTAAAAAATATAGACTCATACCTCTCATGAGCTTAAAAGAAAATCCGATTTAATAAATACAATCAATTTAATATTATGTAATATTTAATAATAATATTTAACGTTTGATTTCATTATCTAATTCTTCTCGCTTTTCTTGATTTTTTGAGGGCATTTTCATCAGTTAAAATTTCTGAGGCACTGAACAAATTTTTTAGACATAGGTAGAAAAAGATCAGCTTTACTTATGTAAATACACAAAAATGACTTTAAAAGGAATGCGCTGTTATTCCAGTTTTGCTTACTTAGGCATGTCAATTTTTTCTAATGTATTCTGTCAATAAAACGTTCTGAGGTACTCAAAAGATTGTTCCTAATACAAAATGTGCCATTCTGATTTTGTTTCCTCAGCCCTTGAAAAATTTTCTCTAGGATATAATAATAAAATAAAATAATAAATTGTACATAATAATAATAAACTAAATAATATAATAATATAATTTCCTACTCATTTTTAAAGCGGCTTCAAATTTTCTTGCTTAGATCAGTGATCTGGCAACTATGAAATGATCTAAATTGATCAGTATATAAAAATATGTCGAAATTTGAAGGGACTTTTCTGACATACAAAAATATTTTGAAAAATTTGGATCAACGAAAATATGAAAATTATGAAAATAATCACTTTTTCATACACATTTTGATAACGCGCAAAATTAATCCATTCATCAAGATATTTATTTTGATTTTACAAGTGATTTCAAAACCTATGCTAATTTTTACCCGGAAATTCAATTTTTAGAGTTAAAATTTAAAATTCTTAGATTTTCAGTCTTTAATTAGAAAAAGTCTTTAATTTAAACTTGCCAAACAATAAGACTCAATTTGAAGTGAGACCATTTTGAACGAATTAATTTCAAAATCGTCTTTTGATATTTAAATTTAAAATTGTTGAAGCATTAAGGCTTTAACATTAAAAATGTACAATCTGAAAGATTGAAATTTGAAAGAAAAATAATTTTATAGAGTTACGTTCTTTAATTTCGAAATAAAACAAATTATTCAAGTTCAAAAGTTTTCAACTTGAAATTGTCCAAATGTGAAAAATGAAATCTAAAATTATTTAGACATGAAACTTGAGTTTTTATTTTTAAATTTTAAACTTGAGTTCGTTGAATTTTTATTATTCCTTTTCACTTGAAGTTTTTTTTATGTTAGGATACTTTTCAAGTTATCATTTTCTGTAAATAGAATTTATGCCAACTTAAAAAAAAAGTTATAATTTGATCCATTTCAAACTTTGATACCCTTCTTTCTCAATTGTAATTAAATGGGAAGAATTTCGAAAATCCAAATTTAAATTATTTATTATTACCGAATTAAAAATATTGGAAATTATTTCAAATTCAACATCTCAATGCCAAATCGTAAATCAATCAACTATTTCTCCATTTTTGTATCTTCCCTGAAAAACCAAACATTATTTTCTTTTTTTTTCTTTCAAAAAAGGGAAAAATGTATGTAAGTTCGCGCACTTTCTTTTTTAAACGCTCGGGCATTTCGTACAACTATTTGGCATATTGAGCGGAGCCAAGAGAAGAATATGTCTCCAAGTACACACACTTTATATTTTTCAATAGATAGAACTCCGTACTTTATTCAACAAGTAGCATCTAGCACTGAACGTCAAATCATCATGGGAAACGAATATCGAGAGATATTCTGTCAGAACCGACGCACGTCGTATAAAATTCTTTCAAACCGATTTTATTCTGAAGATTTCTATTCCATTAAAGAATAGACATTTTTTAAATTGCAGATTTTTTTAAACTATTCAAACCCACCAATTTTCTTTCATATATGAAGGATTGCAGTACAGAACTAGATAACTAACATTTTTTCCGAAAATGAACTTTTTGCATAAAAAATTCTTAAAAAATCAAATACTATATGTTCAAAGGATTTGTTCAAAATCATATTTTTAATATAATAATAAATGATTTGTAATCCCAAAACAGATAAATAACTCTGTACTTGTCTCTCATATTCTTCTTCTTTTTTTTTTTAATTGCCTTATACCTTACGTTTTAAAATAGATTTTTTTTTCATATTCGTCGTCCTAAAAGTTTTTGAATGCAGTAAAATAATAAACTCTTTCTGTTTCAAAAAAAAGCCCTTAAATAAAACTATTTGCCACCTTTTTTAGCACAAAGTTCCAATCAAATATAAGATTTTTCACCTATTTTTTATCTTATGATCAGAAACGATATTTCATAAAATTATTATCGTTTATGCATAAAGAAACGTATAACTTTCTTCTTTTTATAGACCCTTCAGTGAAACATCGTCTGTTACAATGCGATAGCGTCGCAGTAAATCTTTATTCACCCGGAACAGAATGATTTTTCAAATTGAAATTTTTTTCTCCTTATTTTCTCCAATTTAAAAAAAAAGAGATTTGCAATAAGAGTATTTGAGATCAATTGTAATAAATAATCTAACAGACTGCTCGTTGAAATGAATTCTTTATCAAAAGAAAAATTATATCTTTTAATTCTCATGATTAGTTGACGTGACGAGATTTGTGTTATTACGAAAACGATAAATATATGTTTAACCCTAGAATGCTACTTATAGGTGACAGAGACCGAATAATTAATTATTTTTCAGGTGAATAAAGTAAGGTGAAATAGATTTAGTGTGTACATAATTCTTGTTTTTCCATTTTGCAGTATGACCTTGTTATTATTTCAATAAAGCTGAAAATGTTACACAGTCGCGTTCGTTTAATAAATAAACTTCTCTCCTTATCATGTTTTTAATAGCTATCACCTTCTATTAATTAATATATTATACAGTCCTAAATTTTTTTTTATATTTTCATAAACCAATTATAATAGCATTCCGCTATAGAATTACTAACTATTGCTACTAATCTTTACTGGATCACTTTTCTCTAATTGAATCAGTAGAATTATACTGGTAATGCTGTGATTAGTGAAACTTCTCTAACCTACATTTAAATAGAGTTTCTTAGAAAAAGCTTTTATTTTTGGTTTAAAGTAATGAGATTGAATGAATTATCTCCTATGTAAATTGTAGCCAGTACTTTCTTTGAATTAGTATTCGATTTGAGCGAGAAATACGAAAAATGAACAAGACGAGAAAAGCTCTAATCTTTTTTTATGAAATCTCATCTTATATCGTCTAATATCTTTCCGAAAGATCGTATATTTCGATCAACTGTTTTTTTAGTTTCAGAACTGACATTCCTAAATAAATAAATCGCATAAATATTGTTATGAAACATTAAAGTAGACATAGGAGGCACAAAAAAAGATAGCATTTAGAGTCAAATGAATATTTGCATTAAATTATATAATTTTCTTACTCATGATTCAATTTCCTAAATATGATTTTCAATAGTATAATTTTCTTTGTATTCTTTTCAAATTTGTTTGTTTTATTATTCAAAGGATTTAAAGTTAAAAAATTCATAAGTATAAAAGGAAATAATTTTTTTTATGTACTGAAATATTTGGAATAAAGAAGAAGCCTTCAACCTTTATGACTTCTAATATTAGTTTCAGTACAAATAATTCAATTCTTTAAATTTTCAACTGAAAACTGGAATCGTTTTTGATCTTTTAAAATTGCATCGTTTGAGAATACTTATATTTTATAGACGAAAAAAAAGACCGATGATTAGTTCAATAATTAATTTTGACCTGAAATGTCCTCAATTCTTGAATAAACTTTTGACATTAAATAATTTTCAATTGAGAACTTCAACTAATTGAATAAATCCCAATTCAAAGTCTTTGATATTAAATAACCTGTAAATGAAGCACACTTAAAAGTGTTAACTTTTAAAGTCTTGGAGTCTATAAAAATGGAAAAATGTTATATTCTTAGGCTTACCAATTTCAATAATTTCACTGCTTAGCATTTAAAATTGAAAATTAATCAATTTTGCAATTTAAAAATGGACCATTTTCGAATTTACGTTTTAAATTGAAAATTCTCTGAATTCCTCAAAGTTTCTGAATTCATTAAATTCTCTGGATTTCTTAAATTCTCAGAATTCTTAAAATTTTCTACATTCTTTGAATTCTCTGAATTCCTTAAATTCTTTGAATTCTTCAAATTATCTGAATTTCTTAAATTCTCTAAATTTTTTAAATTCTGTGAATTCCTTAAATTCTCTGAATTCCTTAAATTTTTGAATTCTTTAAATTCTCTGAATTCCTTAAATTCTTTGAATTCCTTAAATTCTCTGAATTCCTAAAATTCTCAGAATTCCTAAAATTCTCTGAATTCCTAAAATTCTCTGAATTTCCCAAATTCTCTGAATATCTTAAATTCTCAGAATTCCTTGAATTCTCTCAATTCCTTGAATTCTCTGAATTTCTTAAATTATCAGAGATCCTTATTATTATTATTATTATTATACCATTAAGCCATTTCCCTTTCGGGGTAGGCGTGACTTGCTCGGTTGGAGAATAGTAGTGTGCATATGGGTATATAAGGTAGGTAGGAATATAGGTATGAGGTGGATAGGTATATAAGTGTTAGGTATATATATTTTAGATTGATCTGGAATTCTCGTGTTATTTATTTAAATGACACGTTTACTCCGCAACACTGCTCCGACCCAGGTTGCTGATCAATCTCTCTAGCGATCACCCCAAGTGAAGAGCCTCACAAAATTGTTATGTATGGTTCTCCACTTGGGCCCATTAGTATCCAAGATCTTTGTTTCAGGCGTCATTCATTCTACTGTCACTCTGTTTACAAACTATTTGTCGCCACACTTTTCTGTCCTGGCATACTACTCTAGCTTCCTTCACGTCCATGCATTTTTTCATGCAAGCTCTTGTGTTCCTATGGCTTCTTATGTCTCTACGGATTAATGTCTCATTTACAGATTCTAACCATTCTTTCGGCGGTCTACCTCTGGGCATTCTGCCATTTACTTTACCTTTATACACTTGTTTGGTCAGTCGTTCATCTTTCATTCTTTCAAGATGTCCGAACCATCTTAACTGATTTCTTTCGCATGTGTCAACTATTGTCTCTTTTGCACCACATTCTTTGAGGATTGTCTCGTTTCGGACTTTGTCCATCAGTGTTTTCCCGCATATTATGCGCAGAGGTTTCATGCCGATCGCGTTAATTTTACTCCGGTCCTTTTCTTGACATGTCCATGTCTCGCTACCGTATAGTACAGTCGGTGCGAATATAGAATTGTGTATGGCCATTTTAGCTTTTTTTGATATGTTTTTATTTGTTAGGATGGACCCTGCTCTACCGATAACCTGTTTACCCTTATTTATGCGCCTATCTAACTCCCCATCTATTTTTCCGTCGCTAGTGAATAGACTACCTAGATATACGTACTTGTCAACTTGTTCTAATCTCTCATCATTTAGGACAATGTTGCACATTGTTTTCTCACTCTTTCCCTCAAACACCATGATTTTTGTTTTATTTACGTTAATTTTGAGTCCCATGTCCTTCATGCTTGTATGAAGTTTATTCAACATTCTTTGCAGGTCCTCGACTGATTCTGCCATAACAATCTTGTCATCTGCGAAAGCTAACCCACGTACCTTAACTGTTTGGAAATCTACACCTTCTTCGTCGAAGAGTGCAGTTCTTAGACACTTATCCATGAATATGATAAATAGCCACGAGGACATAACGCATCCTTGTTTCACGCCTTGCGTAATATCGAACCAGTCACTCAGTTTCCCGTTTACCCTTACGCTCGCTTTACTACCTGTATATATTGTTTTTATTGCTTGCAGGAGCCCTCCATTTACTCCGTATTCTTTAAGAACTTCCCAGAGTTTACTTCTATTTACCGTGTCAAATGCTTTTTCTAGGTCAATAAATGCACAGAAAACTTTCTTTCCTACTCTCAATCTAAATTCTTTTAATTCTCTGAATTTTTTGAATTCCTTAAATTCTCTGAATTCCTTAAATTCTTGGCCAACGGCCATATCACGCTGAAAAAACCAGTTCTCGTCAGATCACTGAAGTTAAGCAGCGTTGGGCGCGGTTAGTACTTGGATGGGTGACCATTCGAGAATACTGCGTGCTGTTGGAATATCGTGGGTGTGGTGAGCCCACACTTGCAGTTATTTACTACAAGAAACTATCCACCTAGAAACACTACCCAAATCGGGTAGTGTCACGCCCACCCTGAAAGGGAAATGGCTTAATGGTATACTTACTTACTTTTAATTCTCTGAATTCTTTAAATTCTTTGAATTCCTTCAATTCTTTGAATTCCTCAAGTTCTCTGAATTTCTTAAATTCTCTAAATCCTTCAAATTCTCTGAATTCCTTAAATTCTTTGAATTCCTAAAATTCTCTGAATTCCTTAAATTCTTTGAATTCCTAAAATTCTCTAAATTCCTTAAATTCTTTAAATTCCTCAAATTCTCTGAATATCTTAAA
>CAKNYM010053398.1:645848-703886 GCA_932195095.1 Andricus curvator
TCCTCTGGATTCCTTAAATTCTTTCAATTCCTTAAATTTCCTGAAATACTTGAACATTCGGTATTGCTTGAATTCTCTGAATTTCCTAATTTCTCTGAATATCCTCAATTTATTGAATATTCTAAATTCCTTGTTGTCACTGAATTCCTAAAAATCTCTGAATTCCTTAAATTTGCTGAGGTCTTTGATTTCTCTAAATTCCCTGAAAGCCTTGAATATTCTAAATTCCTTGAATTCTCTGAATTCCCAGAATTTCTTATATATTCTGAATTCCTGAAATCTACTAAATCCGCTGAATTCCTTAAATATTCTGGATTTTCTAAATTCCTTGAATTTCATAAATGCTCTCAAATTCTCTGAATTCCTTGTAATCATTCAATTTCCTGAATTCCTGGAATATTCAGAATTCTCTGAAGTTCTTTAATATTTCAAATTCCCTGAATTCCTTGAATATTCTGAATTCCTGAAATTCTGTGAATTCCTTTAAATCGTCTGAAAATTAGTCTCAATTCATAGAATTTCTTGAATTCCTTCAATTCTTCAGAATTTCTCTGAATTCTTTGAATTATTTTAAAGTCCTTGAAATTCAAAAGGTTTTAAGAATTTCAGAAATTCAACGAATTCAGGGAATTCAGATGATTCGGACCATTCAGATGAATTCAGATATATCTGGGATTTCGGAGGATTTCAGTATATTTCAAGGAAGTTAGAAGGATTCAAAAGGATTTTAAAGAAATTAAAATGATTTCAAACCATTCAAAAGAACTAAAAATCATTAAAAACTGAATATTTTTGAGGTAGCTTTTTAATTTTCCAAGACCTTTTCCACATTAATCTATGAAAAAATAAAAACATTTTGCTGGAAAAATAAAACCATGCATCTCACATTATTATTTTTTTGAGTAATTAAACTGTACAATTAGGAAGCTTGAAACATAGTAACATTTTTTATTCATTAAAAATAATTTCAGTATGTAAGAATGATGTTTGAAGATTTTTTATCTTTCAACATATATTGCTATCATTTCTTTAAACTAGTATTATTTATTTATATATATATATATATATATATATTTGCTCGGTAAAAGTAGTAATAATAATACCAGTCCTTCAAATTGTCCTCGAAAGTTCCAGTACTATCTGACATTTTTGTCGACGGTAAAATAATTAAAAATGCTTCTTTCAGTCGAAGAATTTCTGCTAGCCTCATTTTCTAAATTAGATGCTTTCAAATGCAAGGCTCTGCAAAAATTGATTGATTTTTCAATCATTCAAGTATTTCATCTGCGAAGAATCGAAAGCTACTTTGAATCATTTCTAAGTCTTTTAAACTGCATCTGAACCAATGAGATTAAATTGTTAATCAGTGAAAATTCTTATTTATTTGATTCAGTAACCCTTTCTCAGTGATTGTAATTCGAAAATTAAGAAGGTCTTACGCAACATCTTGCTCAATAAAAAAATCTAATTTGGAGAAAGAGATCTCTAAGATATACGATGTTTTTACTTTCGTAACGTGCAATCTCAAGTAAATAAGGAACCATATATCTTCCAGTTTTTGTCGTCGAAATATAAGCTTTTAAGTTACCCTTACTCTCAAACCAATGCTCATAATAACACAATACAAAAGTTTATCTAAATACTTATTTCTCTAAAACATGCTTCAAGCACGATTTGTAAAATTACAATAACACAACATTCGAAAAATTAATCGAATATAAATAATAATAATAATACTTCCATAAATGATTTTGTTTTTCATTATAATGAAAACCTGCGTCATCAAATTGTACATATTTGGGGTTAATTTTTCCTTTTGAATAAGAAATAACTTTGTTATCATTTAAAATCCTGGGATTTCATAATATTTGAAAATCTGCGTTCCAGATCTAAAGATTCCAAATCTCTCAATTCTATCCAATGGATTTTGCGAGATCTCTTATCATTTATTAGTTTTGGTCTTTTACAAAATCCATAGAAAATTTTGCAAAATTTTCCATATGCAATATACAAGCTTTGAAAAATTATTCCTTCATTCGATCTTAAGAATTGTGAATAATTATCGTAATTTCATAACATATTCGTAATTTTATGAAAGAGAGAAATTATCACTATTTTTCGAATATATATAATCCTAAATTTAAAAAAATTAATGCATGCTTACTATGAAAATATTTTATTCAACAATTGAAGTGTGAAAGTTTTGGATTTGAAAGAAGGGACTTTTCGTAATATATACTAAAGCTCAATTATTGCAAAATTTTAAAATATAAATTAAATAAATCAACGATATGCTGTAAATTCCTTTAAATTATTTAAATAATTTTTATTGATTTTTCAAACATGTAAAGGAAACAAAATGTAAAACGCTACCTTGACTTCAACATTTCCTTGATTTTTTAAATTTCTATTGAAATGTTTGTTATTCACAATAATTCACAATTATTTATTTGGCGAGGTAGCTACTCTGAATGACAGAAAATAAAAAATAATAATTAGTTTCAAAAACTCAAAGTTTCTCAGAGTTATCAACAAAATAATTTGAATTATGTAATATACAATAAGGGAGCGATCACATATTACGTAACAGTACTTTCGACCTTTTTACCCCCCCCCCCCTCCCCCTTTCCCTCATCACAATTATGTAAGATTTGTGGTATTATGTTTAAAAACATAATAGACGTTTTATAAATAAAAAAAATACTAACACTGAATGCCTTTTCAATATTTTCTTTAATCATACAAATATTGAAGTTACTTAATCTAAGTAATAATTGAAATTCAGCAATTTAAAACTTTTTTTCAATACCATAAGGATCACAAAGTAATATTAATAAAAATACAATATAAAAGTTTCAAATAACTATTCATTTGTTAAAATTTTTTGAACACTTATATTCGAGCTGAAATTACATTCTGAGAATGGAGAGCAAGAAAATTAGTATTATCAGTTTGTTTTTTAATTTTATATAAATATGATTTTTATAAGATTCTTGAGAAAATTAAAAAAGATTTTTATTATTTCAAATGTGTCAAAAAAGAATCCAGAAGATTTCAAAGACTTTTTTTATTGCATAGGATTTAACAAAATATTAGGAAAAATTCGAAAACATCTTTTAAAAAGTTAAAAGATGTTTAGCACTTTTAGAAGTTTGGAAGAAATCAATAAATATTTGATACATTTTTGGAAATGTTTCCCAAGTCTAGAAATATTTATGATCTATTTAAAACCTCTCAAATTCCTAAAAATATTTTTAAGTGACTTGTATTTTTCTTAAAATTTTCAAAAATCATTCAAAATATAAAAAATTGCCGTATAATCTTCTAAATTGTCCCAGGAATTTTCAGAAAATTTGTTTATTCTCTTGAAACTGATTCTTTCTGAAGTTTTTTTTAAAACCTTTAGAAATCTACATTTCTAAAAATCTTAAAAGTTGGGAATTTTGTTTGAATCTCTTCAATTCATCTAAATATTTCTTGAATATACTCAATTTTTTTTTTGATTTTTTAATCTTAAAAAATTGAAACAGTTTGCTTTAAAATCTTCTACACTTTTTTTTCGAAATATTAGGAAATTGTTTGAAATGTTTAAAAACCTTTTTTAATTTTCTCTCAAAGTTCATTTTTCAAAATAAAAAATCATTTCAAATTTTTACACGAATCTTAAGAAAATTCGTTTTTTAATCTTCTTAGACCTTCTCAACCTTCTAATCTTCAAAAATTATTCAAATTTTTCCTGCACTGTTTTTAATGCTGAAAAATTAAGAAAATTGCCTTAAAAATTTTCAGACTCTTCTTTGACAATTTTAGAAATCTTTCGAAATGTTTTTAAATCTTTCTAAATAATCTCTTAAAATTAATTTTTCGAAATAAAAAATCATTTTAATTTTTCCTAGGAACCTAAATTTTTTTTCATATTTGTGAAACCTTACAAGATTCTTAAAAAATCTTAAGACACGTTTTTTCATTCGCTTGACACCCTGCAAAATTCAGTTTACCTAAAACTGTTTTAAATGTTGAAAAATTAAAAAAAAATGTCTCAAAGTCTTTCACATTCTTTAAAATAAAACCTACACCATTTAAAATTTTCCAGAAATCTTGAATAAAATTTATTCTCCTCAAATCTTACATAATTATTAAAAAGCTTCTAATTTTTTTCGAATTCTTCAAAATAAGTTTTTGCCCATAATTTAAATTTTCCTATCTCTTCGAAAATGCAAGAAAGTTTACAAATTATAGATTGGTAACGAAATGTTAAAACAGAATTATTTCCCATTATTGAACAATCATGTACAATTTAAATTTTCTCTTCTATCAATAATGTTTAGAAACATTTAGAAACAAATTTTATGATGAAGTAAAATTATTTATTCAGAAATTTTTATATACAAAGTTGATGGCGCAGAAAATTCATAAGTTAAAAATGTTACGTAATCGTGTCAAAATACCCCCCCCCCCCCTCCCCAACATAACAGACTATAACGAAACACGAACCCACTTCCCCCTTTTTAATGTTGCGTAATATGTGAACGCTCTCTAATGATTTAAACCTTCGCCGATTTAAACTACGCAACAATAAATTAACAGATTATAATCAATGGACTATATCCAACAGATGTACATAAAATAAATATGTTCGCTTAATAATTTACTCTAAAGACAAAACATGAATTTGGCTGATTATGTGTAATGTACAGAGATTAATTAGAACTTCGAAATCTTAAATAAATAACAGGTGTTGAATAAAGATAATTTACTGCTGTTTTAAGAATAAAAATTATTAAATAATAACGTTTATGATTTCTGCTCTACGCGACACAGTGGTAGAAATCTTGAATTTTCTATCTTTCAATTTTGAACCGCATTGAAAGTTTTTTTTTCAGAATTGAATGTTATTAGATTTTCTAAAAATATAGTTTGCATAGTCAGAATAGTTTTTTCTAAAAAAATGAATTTTTTATTATTGTTTTAAAGCAATATCACAATTAAACCCAAAACTATAACATCTCGTCGAAAAATGGTTTTTAGTAAATTTGTTGATCTTTCTCAGTTGAATAATTTTTCATCATAAACTTTTTTCGATTCTTGCATATTTTTTCTAGAAAATTAAATTTATTATTTTTTTTTAAAATCGTTATCACGGTTAAAACAAAAAATATTGGACTCACTAAAGAACAGTCTGGAGTAAATTTGTAACTCTTTCTAAGATAAGCAATATTGCTTCTTTATACTTATTTTGTGTCTCGTATAGTGTTTGCTGGAAAATGGAATTTTTTATTTTCGAATAAGCTTTTTCGATTTATATAACCAGAACTGTTATTCAAAAATCGCTGGTTAAAGAGCTTGTACTTTCTTTTTAGACTTAAAAAAAGTGTGCCAAAGCTCTATTCAATCCAATACGTCTTTCAGAAGTTATCATTAAAAAATTCTCCTATTTGGTTTAAAATTGAACTATCTTATTGAAAGTTCGTCTCTTTTAGATGAAAACTCAACTATTTAGTTCAAACTTTATGTACATATTTTGTTGAGAGTTGGTCTTTTTTGGTAGAAAAATAAAATTCTTGGTTAAAAATTCATCTTTTCGGTAGAAAATTCAACCGCATGGTTGCATGTTGAACTCTTTTGTTAAAAATTTATTTATGTTGTTGAAACTTAAACTATTTTGTTGAAGAATCATTTCCTTTTCTTCTGAATTAATTTTTCAAATTGAAAATTTAATCAAACCGTTTTTAGTGAAAAATTCAAGTATTTTGTTGGAACATTCGTTCTTCTGGTAAAAAATTAAACTATTTGGGTAGAGATGCCATATTTTTTGGTTAAAAATACAAATGTTTGGTTGAAGATAAATCTGTTTTGGGTACGTTTTCGAAAAGTTTTTTTTCGTTTAAAAATTCGTATTTTTTGGCTAAATTCAGCACTTTTTATTTCAAATTTAATCTTTCTTGGTTGAAATATCAACGATAACCTTTTTTCAATGGCAATCACTTTAGTGAACAATTCATATCTTTGGTTGAAAATGTTTTTTTTTTGTTGAGAATTAATTTTCTTAACTCAAAATGTAACTGTTTCATTTTTGGTTTTAGAATTCACATTTAAATTAAAAAATTATCTTTTCAAGTTGAAAATTCAAATAATTGGTTAGAAATTCACGTATTTTGTTCAAATATCTTTTTGGTAGAAAATTAATCTTCTTGGTTAAAAATTCATCTTTCTAGTTGAAAATTCAACTATTTGTTTGAATGGTCTTGTTAAAAATTTATTTGATTGTTCTTAAGAAATCATCATTTTGGTTGAAAATTGATCTTTTTTGGTTGAATAAAACTCAACTGCTTGGTTGAAAGTAAAAGTACTTTTTTTTGGTTGAAGATTCATTATTTTAAATAAAGTTCAACTATTTTCCTGTCAATTAATTTTGTTGTTAAAAATTCAAATTTTCGGGTTTAGAAACTTAACCGTTTTGTAGAAAATTCATGTATTTAGTTGAAAAATTAATTATTTAATTGAAAATTTGTTGTTTTTGTTAAAACAGAAACTACTCGGTAAAAAGTTGAAGCACTTTAACATATTAAAAATTCATTTTACTGGTAAAATTCAACTCTTTGGTTGAGAATTGAACTATTTTGTTTAAAATTTTATTTTTTTGGCTGAAAATTAATTATTGTATCTGAACATTTGCCTATTCCATTTTTGGTTGACAATTTTGCCTTTATAAGTTGAAATTTCAAATATTTGGTAGAAAATTCATGTTTTTTGTTGAAAATTCATCTTTTTGGATGGAAAATTTGATTATATTGTTGAAAATTTAACTGTAATGTTACACCCATCATTTTTGGTGGAAAATTCAACTTTTTGAATGAAATTTCGTCCTTTTGTATTTAAAATTCATCTTTTATGAATATTAAGTCTAGTACAAGTTTATTAATATTAATATACACAATGAAAAAAAATTCTTTGAACTTGAACTTGAATCCTATTTCTGAGCATCACGAAAATATTCTTTCACAGTATTAATTTTTATTTGAACAGACATATCTTCTGTTGATCTAAAGAAATAAATTCTTTGGCTGTATTTTTTTGATCAAAATAAATATTTCATACATTCAAGGAAATAATTTCTTTGACTCAAAAGGGATTCATTGAAATCTGATTAGTCCTTAAAAGAAATATTTATTTTATTTGATGAGTTCGATTCATTCAATTGATCAGGACGCATTCAAATCAATTAATTTGTCCACACTTAAACCAAGTCTCTAGGTTTGTTCGAATAAAAAAAATTATTTCATGCAAAGAATATTAATTAAGTTACAAATATATTTTATTTTATACAAAGAGTTGATGCATTAATATCAATAAAGACTTTTTTGCGATGAATAAAATATTGTGTTTATATAACCATTTATATCTTTAGTTGAAGGAAATATTCCATTTGATGACTAGAATGAAATTATTTATAACAAATTAAAAATTATTTCGACGGAAGATAAATGCATATCCATTCAACTGGAATAAATACATATTATATCAATGAATGTTTGTGTCATTTGTTTCAATTGAATACATTTTTAGATTAGACTAATATTTTGCTGAATTTAATATCGATGCTTTTGATTTTCGACCAGTCGCAGTGTCACAATGTTCGTTAAAATTTTTTGAAATTTTTTTACTAATCTTTGACACAAGATAAAACTGTTTACTCTCCTGATATTTCCTCGTACGACGAGTCATTACTTATTCACAGTCTTTTAAGCAATATATTTTTTATAAATCACCGCTTCCTTGAATAATTTCAATTTTCTTTGGAAAAATACAAAAATGTACAACCGTAAAAAATTTTGAAAATCGAGAACAGAATTCTTTTGAAAAGTAGCGCTTGAGGATTATGAATATGCTTACTAATTATTATTTTCTTAACTTTGTGCAAAAACTCAGAAGGCAATAATTTGAAAATGGAAACACGCACTAGGTCACTTTTACAATTTCAAAAATTAATTACTATTTGCAGTCCTGAATAAGTTTATATATTTGTACTGAGCAATTAGTTGTTTTACACTATTGATTCAGGAAATATCTTGACTAATCCAATCAGGAATTTTTTACTAATCTTCAGTGGTCCACGTTACCCTAATCAAATCTCTCAAATTTCAATATAAATTCGTTAAATTTTATCAATTTTGATTAAAAGAGACCTCAAATTATCTTTCACATAAGAAAGAAAGCTATACAATTAAAATAAAATTCTTTAGGCATTCATTTTCATACGTATGCAAGCTGATGCTCATTCAAGGCAAATCATTTTTACTAAGTTTGCTAAATAATTCCAATTTTCTATAGAAAATAAGGAAAATATGCAAACGAAAAAATGTGAAAAATCAAAATAAAACTCTGTTGAAAATTAGAAGATAACGCTTTAAAATGGTGGCAGATTACTTCACGTTTACGATTTCATAATACGACCTTCTTAGTGTTTCAACAGAGATAAGAATGTAACACCATTACATTATTTTGTTAAACTTTATCATTTTTCACGAATTCAATTTTTAGAACATTTTTTTTACTTATTATATACAGTCCTCAGTAAATTTATTTATTTGCATCAAGCAATTAGTTGTTTCCACTACTGAATTTGCAAATATTTCAACTAATCGAATTATTAATTTTCTACTATTCTTAGGTGGCTCAACTTAATACTTATCCAAGTTAATGCTAATTCAGAGCAAATATTTTTAACAAAGTTTGATAAATGATTGCAATTTTCCATGGAGAATAAGAAAAATATACAAAAAAAACAAAATTTTTAAAATCGGAAACAGAACTGTGTTGAAAAGTAGCGCATTATGATCCTGAATATACATGATTAATTAATATATTGATCCTATATTGATCAATTATGTTTTTAAGATTGCAAAAGATTTTATTTTTCTCAACTTAATTTAAACAGACGGAAGGACATATTTTAAAAATAGAAACAGACTAGTTCACGTTAACAATTTCTCAATATGGCCTTCTTCTTGTTTCAATAGAGCTAAAAATGTTACACCATCGCGTCGTTTTATTAAACTTTTCTATTTTTCACTTTTTCCATTTTTATAACTTTTTAAAATTATTACATACAGTTCTAAATAATTTTGTTTTTACCAAGCAATTAATTTGTCACTATTGAATTAGAAAATATCTCGATTACTCGAATTGGTAATTTTCCACGAATCTTTAGTGGCTCTCTTTTCGCTAATCGAATCTGAAAATTTCCACTCGTAATTGGTTAAATTGATCAATTTTTGTTCATGTGAGAGAGTAAAAAAGCTTTAGAACTAAAATATACTTCTTTAAGCACCTAGGTTAATACTGATGCTTCTCGTTGCTGACTAAGAAAATAGATTTTTTTGAAATTTTTTTATTCATATCTCGCCCAAAATAAAACTTTTTACGTTTGTGACATTTTCTTGTATGACGAGCCATTATTTATTCATAGCCGTACAAACAAAATATTTTTCATAAATTCACGCTTATCTACTGGCCACTATTTTCAAGTCATCAAAAAATTTGCTTTCCTAATGATGAGCGATATTTTTAAAATATTTAACGCACTGCCTATTGTGCCAGAACTGATTAATATTGCATTAAGCCTGAAAAGCACATATTAAGCTCAGTAGAGTAATGAAAATAAAATAAACGCGAAAAGTCCAGTCATTATAAATATATTATAAAATTTTTATAAACAAACACAACTTTGATATGATCAAATTTTTGAGGCTATATCAATATAGGATTTCAACTTAATACGATTCGCTTCAGAAGATTAATAAAAATTAAGGATCACAACTTCAGGATGTACTAGCATCAGTATGCAAAGCAGAATGACAAGAGCGGGTTTCCGAAAGTAAACCACGAAAAGGAAGCTGTTCTACTTAAATGTTATTCTGAACACAGAGTTTTATTCAGAATTGGGAAATAATTATTAAAATAATAAAAAAGTGATTGATGCCGGTAATAATAGTCCAGGTGTTGAAAATTCATCTTCTTCGAGAAAGTTGTGTTCATAACTGAAATTTGAGAAACCCTCATGGGTTTTCGAAGATCTCGTAATTTTCAGAAGTAAACCCGGTAGTTCAGGTGTTTAAAAAACATCTTCCTCGGGGAAGTTGCGTTCGCAACTGAAATTTAAATCACGCTGATTGGTTTTCAAAGGTCTTGTCATTGGAAGAAGTAAAGCCGGTTGTCCAGGTGTTTAAAATACACCTTTCTCGGAAAAGTTGTGTTTGTAACTGAAATTTAAAACACCCTGATCGGTTTTTTAAAGGTCTCGTAATTCTAAAAAGTAAACCTGGTAGTCCAGGTGTTCAATATACATCTTCCTCGAGGAAGTTGTGTTCATAACTAAAATTTCAGACAATCTCATTGGTTTTCGAAGGTCTCGTCACTCTAAGAAGAAAACCTGGTAGTTTATGTGCTAGAAATACATCTTCCTTGACCCTTTCCCTTCTAAGGTACCTTCCATTTCAGTTCTGGATACAACTTCCTAGGGGGATGTATTTTGAATACCTGGACTACCGGGATTACTTCCTAGAACTACGAAACCTTGGAAAAACTGTTAGGGAAATAAAGGTATCAATTCTGAACACACCTTCCTCAAAGAAGATGTATTCTAAATTCATTTTTGGTGGGTGGTAACCCCATAAAAAATGATTTTTCGTTAAAATGCAAAAACACGTAAACTTCATCTAAAAAGCGCGAACATCGTATATTTTTCCGATTATTTCAATTTTAATTTAATCCGGTCTGGCAATTTTTTGTGCAATCAAAAATAATTTTCAGGCGGTTCACCCACCAACCCCTAAAAATTCTTGGACAAATATGAGAAATTCACATGTTTTATCTTTCATCTTGAGGGAATTTTTCTAATTGGGTTTGTTCGCAAAAACAACTCTATTATAGAGAAGCGTAATAAAATATAATCCAGGGTGGTTACCCCCTCGAAAATAATCTTTCTTGAAAATTCAAAACCACGTAAACATTATTCAATTATCGCGAGAAACATATATTTCTTTCCAAACCAGTCAGTATTCGGGTTTTCTTGTCGGGTTCGCAGGCTAGGTTGCGAACCCGCAATCCCCCCTGATTGACCCGATCGGAAAAAATACCGACCCAACCCACCTGGTTCGGACTAAAAAAAATTCTGTACACCCCTACGTGTTATTCATAAACCCTCTTGAAATTAATTATAACAATTTATATTTATTGATTTTTTTTAGAAAAATTCATTTATACATAATTGTCCAAATGCCCCAATCCGAATATTTTCGAATGCCCAGGCTTCAAATTACATGTAGACCAAATAGCCCAAAGCAAAAAAGATGTTTTGACAGATGATTAAGTGGATGGAAGTTCTGTCATGCACACCAGGACTCTCGAAATGAGCAAAAGTTCGGTATCAAAATGATGAATTTTCCATAAATATTCACTTATATTCAAGGGTGCAAATATGAGACTGGAAATTTTCATTTTGAGACCATTGACATTTGAGAAGCAACAAATTCTGGACGTATCAAAGTAGATTGTGTCAGAGTTATAAGCTTTTTGCAAGGCTATATACAATTCTTCTATTCGTCAGGTCAAATTACTTTCAACAAAACTCAATTTAAAATTTTAATAATTTGCTGGAATATATTAGGTCTAAGAAGCTACTTCCATACATAATAGAATTCAAAGAATTTTGTTTTGTTAAAAAAGGATGAAAATGGCTTATTTGTTCATAAAATTTTTTTCTAGCATATTAATAAATTTTATAAATTTTAATTGGAAAATTTCAAAATTAATTATTTTAATCTGAAAGCGTTAAAAATTAATAATTCCAGACATCGTTTAGATTTCCCTTTCTCAAATTTTCTTATGTTTCTGTGAGTAAACAAGCATTGAAATTATTACGTTGGAGGTGAATTAAATCAGACTTAACCGATATAATGTGTCAATATTTTTTGTTTTTTTCATTTCGAACCCGGAACTTGAAAATAAGTTGGGTTAATGGAGGTAACCTAGTATTATCCAGGATCTGGCTTATTCTGTGTACAAGTTACACAACATTTCAATTTTATTGATTCAATAAAGCTGACAATATTACACAATTGCATTCTTTCATATTTTTATCATTTCTCAGGTTTCCGTTCTGTATAACCTTCTTTTAATTATTGCATTTTTCTTTCTTTGATTGTTAATTATTATATTTTAGATATAACGAAATAGTATCAAGAAATTTTGGAATAACATTTTTTCATTGTCTAGGATCTTACAACATTTTAGGAAAAATTCATGTCAGTTTAAAAAATATTAAGCAATTTTGGAAGTTTTGTAGATTGAATGAATATAAATATATCTTATTATATATTCGAGCCCGTTTAAAAAATACTTCAGACATTCAGAAGTTTAGAAGACATTTAAAAGTATTTTTACTCTTCAAAACGTCTAAAATTGATAAATTTCTTGAAACGCACACCCAGATTTCGTAAAAATTTTAAAAATTTAAAACTAAAAAATATTTTCCTAAAATACTAGATTCAGATTTCGCTTCACAAAACGTAGTATCGGGTTGTTGTAATGGTTGTATGAATGCAATTTGCCTAAGATTCTTGAGAAAATTCAAAAATATTTTCCAAGATTTTAAATAAGACAAAAAAGTACCTGCAAAAATTTGGAAATTTTATTTTTTATTTTCCAGCATTCAACACAATCATTCCTTTAATTTTCTCTAAGTGGAGTTGTAAATATTTTATATTATTTTACTATAATTTTTTACCAAAGTTTGGAAAAGGATAGGGGTATGACCAACATTATTTCTGTGACCAGTCACAGTGGTTCCTTCCCGCCCACACGAAGTGTTGGAAAGGGGTAGGGGTTTGACCAACATTATTTCTGTGATCAGTCACAGGGGTGCCTTTTCACCCCCACAAACTGTTGGAAAGGAGTAGGGGTTGTTATTCATAAAATCAGGAGCACATTATACTCTTTAGGTCTGGATCAAGGAATTTGAATAAATATCACGTGAACGCTGAGTTATCATAAAAAATGTTCACCAATAGAATAAAAACTTCCACGAAGATAAAAATATCAGATTCATGGCGTGCATTAATTTGTTATAATAATCATTTGTGAAAAAATGTATGTATAGTAGAGAAATAATGGCCCATATAATACTCCTTTTGGAATTTTGATGATCTAACCATTATCTTCTAAATGAGATAATATGATTATAGTAATTCACTTTTCATCAATAAACAGGAGAAAATTTGTCAAGATTATTTAATTTGTTTGTAGGAAAAATGTCTTGAATAGAAAAATTTAGTATTGGGGTTTTTAAATATAAAATGGAGCTCCCTGCTTTTGGCAAATCTCCTGTTTTTACCTTCGCAGAAATTTGAATTTGACTAATAAAGATTTTTTATAATTACTCAACAATCACGAAATCTTTTTTCATGATTTTATGAATTATGATTACGACGCATGTATTTTGAAATGATAAATAAAATTTTACCAAAACCCAGGTATCAATAAAGATCTTGTTTCGTTTTCAGTCATGATTAATTGTTAATTTTACATAATTTCACATAATGTTACAGAATTTAATCATGATATCAGTATCAAAAATGCATTCAAAGACCGAACTTGCAGGAGGTGCTAGGATTCTTTCGTCAAGAAATGTGACGAAATCGACACCACCCTTCTATCCACCATTTTTCTAAGTGTAGAGGTGTGGTTAAAAAAAATTAATTATTCATTTCTTCCGTGTGACCAAATAATTTTTTTTTAAGCCACTATAGAAATCTTTGGAGCTCACGGTGAAGAATTAAGATGCCCTTGGGTATCCAGTCCGCGAATGCGTGACCTCCACCAATATGAAGCATTCACATTTAGGTTATTACTTTAAAAAGTAAAAATAAGAATTGTGTACACTTTCGTCTATTCAACCTTAATGTATTCACATTGAAGGTATAAGTTTCACAATATTCCTTTATTATCGTTTCAATAGAATTGTAAATGTAACACAATCGCGTTCTTTGATTAGACTTTTCTATTTGCCGCAAAACTTATTTCTATAAATTTCTTCTATTTAACATATACATTTGGATAGCCTTAAAGGTCAAAATAAAAGAGGACAAGTAAGGTCTTTTTTTGGCTCAGAAGCAAAAAATAATTAAGCCTCTGGATAGTATAAGGGCATATCAAATTCAGCTGACCGTTCCGGTTGGCCCCTGATACCTCGAAAAATATTTGTCAAAATTGAAATTTTTAAACCTGCATTCTTATAGGAAATTTTATGGTGCAACTTTTTTTCTCTTAAAAAAAGTTGTGTCTCTTGACGTTTTTGTTATAAACGAAAAAAAAATTATTTTTGTAAAAAGAAAATTTGTCAAGAATTTTGACTTCATCTTGTGGACAAACCCAAACTTAATAATATTGTAACGTGAAATTCAAAACAGTTGTCCACTAAACTAATTTAAACATAACAAAATGAATAATTTTTTTTATATCTTCAAGCATAATCGAGAATAGGGTCAGAAAATTTTAAATCGCTTCATCTATCGGAATAATTTCAAGTGAGCGAAAACTGTCAGCAAAAAAATGATAATGAGGATTTTATCAATTTTTCTGAAAAGTTGAACGTCAATCTATTTAACTGTTATTTTCTGAAGAGAATTAATCTTCTTGGTTTAAAATACATCCTTTTCGGCTCAAAATTCAACTGATTGATTAAAAATGAATCTCTTTTGGGTGAAAATGAATTATTAAGACTGTAATCAAGTCTTAATAGAATCTCTTAAAAAGAAACTTGTAGAGAAACGTTTTTTTTTATTCAAAAAAAAAGTTCAATTGGTTTTCCGAACCTCCCTACACTATACTTGAGAGAGGCCGAATTTCAAAATTTAAAAGTGTTGAAATCTTTATGCTTAGTATTCGTCTAATTAAAAAAAAAATTGTAACGAATGAACCACTGAAACAAAAAAGCTTTCAACGAGCCAACAAATGTTCACTGTTTTGAGGCATATTTCATATTCCGGAAAAATTGTTTAATTTAACTATTTTTGTTGCTTCATTAAAACCCCTCCTTCAAACTTATCTTAGTCTCTTTCATTTTTGGTATTAATATATATCGATAATCGTTTGAATATTGAGAAAAAAGCACATTTTTACATATTTTAGAATTGTACAAATTTTTCAGCCGTAAAAGAATTAAATGAAATGCTTCTAACATTCCGAGAATTATATTGTTACCAACCACAGCTAACAAATTGGATGCTTTCGAATTTAAGGCTCTACCAAAATTGATTGATTTTTCAATTGTTCAAGCATCTGCAGCTGGAAAAAATAGAAAATTACTTTTAATCATTTATAAGTCTTGTAAACTGATCTCTAAATTTGAACCAGCGAGACTACGTTGTAAATTAATGAAAATTATTATTGTTTTGATTCAGTAACCCTTTTTACCGATTCAAATTTGAAAAATAAGGTCTTACGTAACATCTTCCTCAATAAAGAAAATATCACCTAATGTCCTAATGTGCAATCTCAAGTAAATAAGGAACCAAACCGACTAAAAATATTTACTAGTTTTTGTTCGCGAATCATTCCGGAACTACTAACACACTCGACAATTCGACCTAAATAATTATTTCCTTGAAATATCCTTCAAGCATGATTTGTGAAATTATAAGAAACAAAATTCGAAAAATTAATTGAATTATAATCTTATGAATGATATTTTTCAAATAATACATTTTTTTGATCATTATCATCCATCTGTTGTCAGTGTTCGGCTTTTACACAACCCATAGAAAATTTTGAGAGAATTTTTAGATCCAATGTCCACGCTTAGTAAAATAACCCTTTATATACTGTTAGAAAATCTAAATAGTTATGTCAATTTTATAGCATATTCTTAATTTTAGAAAAGATTGAAATTATTACTATTTTTCGAATATCTTCGTATGAAATCGGGCAGATTTATATCGCAGACCAGGCTTGTTTGTTGCAAAATTTCGTTATATGATTTTCAGGTAATAAATCTGAAAATGTTTTCTGGTTATTGAAAGATAAAGTACACATTGCGAGATCTTAACATTATTTATTTTTCCACCGGATCTTGACAATTTCATCGGCACATGTACGCAATTACAGTATCCTCCCACCCTCTCACATTGAATGTCAATATTTTTTGAAAAGTCGTTAGTGGGGTCAAAGCGAGTAGGGTAATCACGATAGGTGGGAGGGTACTTGTACTATATAAGACGATTGAAACAACGGCTGTTATCATTCGAAAAATCTTCAGTTTCTTCTCAAATATTGTTATTTCACAAGTATTTTCTCCGGAAATAATTATCTTCGCGAAAAAACTGCCTTGAGGTTCACTCTTCAAGATGGTGCGAAGAGTGTTGCTCGCTTTTCTACTAAGTAAGTAATCATCCATACCAAAGATATATACTTTCTGTGAAGATATTTTATTCAATAATTAAAGTATATAAATCATGGATTCGAAAAAGAAGACTTTTTGTAATACATACCGAAGATCAATTATTGGGAAATTGTTAAATATAAATAAAATTAATAAAAGATATGATGTATATTCCTGTGAATGATATAAATAATTTTGAATAGTTTTTCTAATACATATACACGAAACAAAGAGTTACGTTACCTTGACTTCGACATTTCATTGATCTCTTAAATTTGTTTTAAAATCATTGTTTTCCAAAATAATCGATAATTATTTATCTAACGAGGTACCCACATTGAATTGCAGAAAATGAAACACAATAATTAGTTTTAAATTTTCAAACTTTCTCGGAGTTAGCAACAAAATAAGTTGAATTATGTAATATACAATAAAGTTTCTGAACTTTTCTGATTCAAATTACGTAGCAATAAATTAACAGATCATTATCAATGTTCTACACCAGCTTAGGTTTTATTTCCAATTACTGAAAATATACAGTGTTTAAAATTCCATATTTGAACTTTTTTTAACATTAAGAGTTTGAATAAATTTTTAAACGAGTTTGATAATTTTTATAAATAATAATATCTAAATGGTACAAACATTGAATTTTCCATTGAAAAAAGTGTACAGCTATTCATTTTTAATCGAACCAAATATTTTTTTCTTCAGAATTAAAGAGTATTAGATTCTCAACAAATGTGCGAAATGATAATAATAATTTTTTTCTTTTCAGCCCATCTCTTTTAAAACGAATTTACAAAAATCTGCCCGCCGCGCGGGCACATTGTTATTTGGCGCCCTGCGCGCTACTCGCTTAAATTTGTTTTGATTTTAAATTAAAAAGAAATTTAATTGGCTTGGGGCTATGTGAGCGTAACCTCAAAATTGGTCTAAAATATTTTTTTCAATCCAATTTACGTTTATACAAAACGCGACATCGAGTTGAAAATTTGGGAAACTTAATAAGAAGCACAAAGAAACGTTTGTCTGGTACCAAATTTTTATAATTAAAAAAAAAGTTTTTTCTAGTAATTGTTTTTTTCAATAGTTATACGGATTCAGGACCAGACAAACGTTACTTAATGTTTCTTATTTATTCTCTCAAATTTTCAACTCGATAACGGGTTTCGTGTGAACATAAGTTGGTTCTAAAAAAAAATTTGAGGTTACGCTCACCTGGCCTTAAAAAGAACACATTCAAATTTTCGACTTGTCAATATCAGTTTCGATATTTAAAACTTGCTTTTTCGATTTTTTTAAATCTTTCATAATAAAAAAATTTTCTTAAAAAATTGGTCATATTTCTTTTGAACATTTTTAGAAATCTTTTTAAATTTTGCACGAAAATGAATTCTTCAAATTGAAAAAAAATTAATTCTCGCTGGAATGTTTTTGAAAAATTAAATTCGACCTTAAATTATATTCGAAATCCGCTTCATAAAGTACTATCATTTGGTTTCTGAGGTTGTATAAATATGATTCTCTTAAGATTCTTAGGAAAATTCAAAAAGATTTTTGAAAATGTTATATATGCCAAAAAATTACATACAGGAATTTTGAACTTTCATTTTTTATTCTTCAGGATTTTAAAAAAGCATTTTTAAATTCAAAGAACACAAAATAATGCCTTTATTTAAAATCCAACAAATTTTACTTATTTTAAATGCAGTCTCACTTCAAATTGAAAAAGAAACGAAGTTAAAGAAACAATTTTGTTCATTTAAACGCCACTTTTCTTTGGGTGTAGTTAAAAATATTTTTTATTATTTTATAACGAACCTTGATCGCAGTTATAAAAAACTCAACATGAAATGAAAAAAATAATAAATATGTTTTATTTTTAAAGCCTTCGAAGTAGTATTCGCAGTGCACCCTTGGTTTGAAAGACTGCTTCAGGTGAGTTTTACTTCACTCGAAGTTATTTCAAATTTGCATATTATATATAATACAATATGTCTTCATTATTCACATTTGGAATATTAGCAAATATTCTTTTTTTTCTAAACGGTTAATAGTGAATGTGCTAGACTACGTCGGAAATTATGGATCATTTATGCACGAAGAAAGTAATTTGCATGAAAGTAGTTTGCATTTATTCTGATCAATATTGAATTTATTTAAGCAATTTTTTATATAAAATGTCATATTTGTTAAATGGCTAATTTTGTCAATATATTTATTTGCAAAATCCTGGTATTGACCACTGTGCAGCGCATCAAGCGTTAGAAAGTTTCAAACAAATTTTCTCAATAATAACAAAGACACAATATTTATGTTTTGCAGTAAACTCACGAAGAATCCAAATATATAATAATTTTAAAAAATCAAGAAAATCGGTCTTCTTATAACGTCGAAAAACAAGAATAAAAAATTGTTTTTTAAATTAACAATTGAAAACTAAAAATGCTGCTCTTGCTTTTGCCAGTGTGTATCTATAGAAATTAACGAAAATTTAGATTACATATGCAATTTGTGTCCAATTTCAAATAATTAGACCACAGCAAGTTTCAAAAATAGAACTGCAACTAATTAAAATGATATTCTTCCAGACACTAGGACCCGATGTTCGACAATGTTTTAATAAATGCCAGGTATGTAAACAAAATTTTATATGGTCTTTCTCACATTTGATAACGATTTTGCATCTTAAAAATATTGCAATAAAAAAAATATGTTTTTAGCATACTTCAAGAGATCGGAACCTCGTTTGTGCAATACTTGATGACGAAATACCACACACTATGGGTCAACGTACGTTCCAATGCATCAAAACCCGATGCCAAACAATGTTGGGTAAGTTACTTTTTTTTGAGTAACTAGTTACAGTTACGTTACTAGTAACTGTAACTAGTTAGAGTTACTAGATAAAGTAAATTCAGGTTAACTAAAAATTTACTTTTTTCACACCTCTAATTTTATATTATTTATTTCTAAATAATTATGTTCTTAACCTTCTGCTACCACACTATAATGAATATGAAATTACTCTCTAAATTTGAAACAGTAAAATATAACTGATTGTCAGTGAAATACCACTAATCGCTGCAGCTAGAATACAGTCACATAATTAATAAAAATATACTGATTCAATTTGTAATTATTGGAACACGCATGCGCACCATTCAAACTCGTAATTATAGATATCTTAAACATTTTTTATGTTAATCAGCCTAAACGAACAAATTATTCATCGCAGGCTTTACAGTCTTTTTCCTATTCCCCTCTTTTCCCCTTATCAACGTTTTCCCACTTAAATGCGAACTGAATTAATAGAATGCAATTAGAAAATCCAACTATTTTTGGTTGAAAATTATTTATTTTCATTGAAACGTCTACTTTTCTATTTTAAGTTCATTATTCATCTTTTCTGGTCAAAAATTTTATTATAACGTTGAAAAATTAATTATTTTAATGAAATTTCAAATATTTGGTTGGAACTAAACTTATTTTTAAATTCATATTTTCGTTTTAAAATTGAACTATTGTGTGGAAACTTCGTCGTTTCGACTTGAGAATTAAAATTTGTGTATTATTTTTTTTTTCTTGACTGAGAAATCTTTCTTGCTTAAAAAAATTCCCTCACTTGTTGAAGTTAATGTTTTTTGTTTAAGAAGACAACAGTTTTGCTGAAAATTATTCTGTTTTTGTTAAAGATTCTACTATTCGGTGGAAAATCTACCTATTTTTTTGTTAAATTCTTTTTTGTTTTTTAATTGACAATTAAATCTTTTAACTGAAAATGTAACTATATTCTATTATCTGTTGGATATTAATATTTTTTAGTTCAAAATTCATGTTTTCGTATTTTGGGTTTCAAATTCAACTATTTGGTTGCAAATGGAATTTTTTTTATCAAAAATTCATATTTTCGTTTTGAAAATTGAACAGTTTTGTATAAAATTCGTCTTTCCGACTTAGAAATTAGACAATTTGGGTGAATTTTTTTTTATTGTTCAATTTTTTGTTGAAAATTGATGTTTTTAGTTGAAAATTCTTATTTTTGTAGAAAATTAATATTCCTGGTTGAAAATTCATCTATTTTAGTCAAAGATTAATATTCATTGAGAAATTTATCACATTATTTGAAAAAATAACTATTTTGTTGAAAATTCATTCGATTGAAAATGGATTCTCTCTAGTTGAAAATTCAACTATTTATTTGAAAATCTACATATTTTGCTTAAAATTATTATTATTTTTTCAATTTAAAATGAACTTTTGTACTGAAAAGGTACCTATATTCCATTTTTGGTTGAATATTGATATCTTTTATAGTTGAAAATTCACGAAAATTCATGTATTCTGACGAAAAATCGTCTTTTTGAATTGAAGATTTAATAATTTTGTACAAAAGTCATCCTTTTTGATTAGAAATTAAACTATTTGGTTGAGAATGATCTTTTTTGTTGAAAATTCATATTTTTAGGTTGGTTTGGAGATTCCCCTCTTCTGGTTGAAAATCAAACTATTTTTTTTGAGAATGTATGTTTTTGGTAAAAAATTAAAACATTTTATTAAGAATTATGTTTTTTTAATTAAAATTTTTTTTCTGTCAAAAATGAAATTTTTTATTAAAAATGTAACTATTATTTTTTTTGTATGGTAAAAATTCATATCTTTTGTTGAAGTTTCTTCACCTGAAATCTGAGGACATTAGAGCGTTTGTAATTTAATTTAATGTAATATAGTACCCACATTCATTTTTTTGAAAGAATTTATTTCCGAATGATTGTAATTTATTTATTTATTCATTTCTGAAATAAAATGTTGATGATTTTAAAGCTAATTTTGTAATTTTGTAAGATCACAAAGTTTTAGAAAAGCTTCAAGTATGTTTAAAAGATACTTGGAAGTTTTGACAAGATTAAAAATTCATTTAAAACTTGAAAATATTTCAAAAGATTATAAATAAAATGTAGATTTTTGAAGAAATCGAAATGAAATTGCAAAATTTTTCAAGGATCATGAAAGATTTCAAGACAACAATTTTTTTTTAAGATTCCTGGAAAAATTTTAACTGATTTTCATTTTGAATAATTAAATTTAAGAGTATATTTAAAAAGACTTCAAACCCGTTTCAAAAGATTTCCAAAATTGTCAAAAAATCATATGAAAATTTGTAAGGCAACTTTTTTAATTTTTCTGAATTAGTTGTTTTTTTAATCGGAATAATTTTAAAAGATATTTAGAAGGTTCAGAAGTTTAAAAAAAAATTAAAAAATAATTTAAAATTTTCCAAATTTTGTTAACAAAATGTAAATTTTGGAAGATTTAAAAAGAAAATTTGGAAGCTTTTTGAAAATTTGCAAGGGTTTCAGGAAAATGAAAAAGTTTTCTACGATTTCTGTTTTGTTTGATAATTCAACTATTTTGATGAAAATTTGTCTTCTTGGATGAACTGAACTATGTTTGATTCAGAATTAAAATTTTTAAGGTTGAAATATCAACTATTATATTTTTTGATTGAAATTTATTTTTAAAATTGAACTACTTGAATAAAAATTGAACTAACTTGTTAAAAGATTAAATTTTTGGTCAAAGATTAATTATTTTAGTTCAAAATTTATCTCTTATTGAAAAATTATCTTTTCTGGTTGAATTCACCTGTTTCTGAAAATTCAACTACTTGGTTGAAAGCTGAACAACGTTGCAAAAAGTAATTGTTTTGTTTGAAAATTCATCGTTTTAGTTGAAAATTCGTCTTTTTAGTTAAAAATGTAAGTATTTCGCTGAAAATTTGGGCATTTCGATTGAAATTCATCTTTTCATTTTCAAATCCAATTATTGGGTTTAAATTATATTTTATGTCTGAAACTCATATTTTAGGTTAAGAATAATGACTATATCTAGCCGAATATTAGTGTTTTTGGTAAAAATGATAGCTTTTTTAATTAAAAATTCAACTGGTTAAAAATAAATCTTTCTTGGTTGAGGATTAAACTATTTTCTTGAAAATTCTCCTATTTTTAACGAGGTCAACAGTTTTTGATTTTAAATTTGGAGAAGACTGTCCTACAGTAGATATTGAACCTACAGTAGATAATCATTAATTTAAAATACTAATGCAAAAGCCATATTTTTGCTTTTGGCTTACATGGACTTATCAATTTTTTTCCTACTGTATTTTTATCAGTTAAAAGTCCCAAGATTTTATAAATATCTTTTAGAGTAATTTAAAGAAAGATTAATAATTTGAAAAACACAAAATTTAATTTTTATAAAATTTACTGTGCTTACATTTTTTATTTCCCAGAACTATTAAATTTTTAAAATGCCTTTTTACCAGTAGAAATGCCTGGAACGCCTGACAATTCTTTTTCGTCGTTGCTTTAGATTTTTAAATTATTTTTTGAAAACAGAGGGTAATTAAAAATATATACTTTCAAAAAATTGACGTGCACGAAATATCAAATCTATGACAATGAGAATTAAAAAAAACTTTTGCTAACATGCAAGTTGAAGATGGTTAACAATCCACAATAAATTATTCATGCTCTTTCAGGGTCATAGTTCCACTTTCGATTTTCATGATAATTTTGTTTTTTCGTCCCAGTCTGATGTTCAGATGTATCAATTTTTCGGAGAGCTAAAATTATTTACATTAAAATAAATATTCATAACAATTTCAGGTGGAAGTTCTTTGGATATCCTGCATCAGAGACCATGTTCAAATTTCCTGCATCCACAACAGCACCTTGATCTACTACATAACCACTTTTATAATACACCTCCTCAAAATCGTCCACCTCATCCTCTTCTTTATACACCAGACGAGCACTTAGATATAGTACATAATTACTATACAAATAGAGCTCAAAATATACATCCATTTGCTCCATCTTATCCTGGTCATGGTCCACCATTAGATTCGCCATCTTTCGGGCATGCACCGTATCATGAACCTTTTCCTTATCATCAACCTTCTTCTTATCAACGACCTTCTCCTTATCAACGACCTTCTCCTTATCAACAACCTCCTCCTTATCATCAACCTTCTCCTTATCAGCAACCTTCTCCTTATCAGCAACCTCCTCCTTATGCTCCTCATGCTCCTCATTATTAGAAACTATAAGTCACGAAGTCAATTTTGGTGCTTCATGGCGTATGTCAGGTATACTAATAAGGAAACATCTTTTTAGCCACTGCAATAGGCAATAGTCACTGGGCGGCAATTTCACATCTCGAAATGAGAATACATGTATAAACAATACAATCCACATAATAAAACACTCAGGTGTGACAATAGAAAGTGTTGTATTAATTTCCTTGCTTCAATTTTAGATTAAAATTAGGGCCAATCTATTTTCGTTTTCACTCAATAGTGAATATATCAGCGCCTTAGAGATTTGGAAAAATTATCTCAATTGCAAGTATTTAATTAATCGTCTGCTTAACTAGATAATTATACAAAATCATGTAGAAGGATAATTTTTTATTTTAATACTAATTTTCAATTTATATTCTGTTAGAATGAAGACTACGTTAAAAATTTCAAAAAATGAAAACTTTCGTACATTTGAATTAATTTGTCAAATTATCCAAAGAAGTTTAAACTTTTTTCGCAATTCCATCATATATTCGTAACTCATGAAAATATTAGAAATGATACTATTTTTGCTGCATCTTCTTACATATATTGGGCCTATTTAGAGAATGACTGCTTATTTTTTGCATTATTTTTGTTACTGTTTTGCAAAAATTCATGAAAAAATTATATTACATTCTCACCTTAATGAGAAGTTATTGGTTTTATGTGAAAAATGAGTTTCGCGGATTCCATCAAATGTCGACGTTTTGAGGCCCCCTGAGTCAGAAACAATAGTTTTTACGTCGGTGTCTGTCGTCGTCGTTGTAGCCTGTAAACACGGTTACATTTCAAGGAATCACCTAATTGGATTTCCCCTTTGGCATACTTCATGAGGGTGTAAAAAAAAGGGACGAGTTCGTTAACCAGCCATTTTGGATAAAAATTCAGAAACTTAGAGCATTTTAAAAATTTCAAGGACCATTTTTTTCAAGATTAAAAAATTTTATTTACGGCTATTCGTAGTACTCAGAAAGCCAAACAATTCATCCTTATGACTTTTTTCAATAGAAATGAATGATCAGAGTTATAAAATTTATAAAATCCAAAGAAACAAACGAAAATGAACATTTTAAGCCAAACAACGTACGATATGAAAAAAATTCAAGGAAAGAAAAACTTTTGAAAGCTTGCTTTTTGAAAGCCCTACAAGGTTATCATAACAGCTTTTTGAATTTTCTCGGAAAATCGAAAATTCACATGTTGACTGCACAAAAAATAATGAAAAGTAAAAAATTCTGTTTTCCGGTCACATTATACAAGATACGACAAAAAGATGATAAGACAAAAATGATGCAACCAAAAAAGATCTATACATTTTTCATTAATCATTTTTTGATGGAAGGCGTAATTATGGTTTTAATCGTAAAAAATAAAATGAAAAACTAAATTTTTGGGCAAACAACACAAGCTTTGAAAAGTAACATTTAAAATAAAAAATTAAATTTTGTGAGAAACGACACAAGGTACGAAAAAAAGTTAATAGACAGAAGTTGTTCACCAAAAAAGGATCTACAAATTCATTATTCATCATTCTCAGGAAGCACGAGTAGATTTTCTCCTAACCGTAAAAAAATAAGATTAAAAATAAAAAAATTTCATTTTTGAAAAAACGATACAAGAGACGGAAGCAAATGAAAAGACAAAAGTTGTTCAATCAGAAAAGATTTACAAATTTGTTATAACATTTTTTCATAAGAATACATTAGAAATAAAAATATTAACTTTACGGAAAGACGATGCAAGTTACAATAACTTTTTATTTAACAAAATTTTTCGCCTAAATTGTATCTACACATTTTCTTAGAACCACTTTACGCTAGGATGCGCATTTTTGGTCTAAATCGTAAAAAATAACATTAAAAATGAACAAATTAATTAACGAAAAACGATACAAGTCGTAATCAAATGTTTAATAACAAAATTGTTTTTTTTTCAATAGGATGCGCACTTCTTTTATTTATAAATACAATGAATAGACAAAATTTGTTTAGCCGAAAAAGAGCTACGAATTTTTTATTAATCATTTTTTCGTGGGAACATTAAAAATAGAAAAATTAAATTTTTGGAGAAACGACATAATCTACGAAAAAAATATAAGAACAAAAGCAGTTTACCAAAAAAGAACTATACATTTATTATTAATTATTTTTTACAGAACGCATAGTTTCTGTTCAAATCTGAAAAATAACATTAACAATAAAGAAATGAAAATTTGGGAAAAACAAGACAAGGTATGGAAAAAATTGATGAACAAAAGTTGTTCACCCAAAAAACGATCTACAAATTTGTTATGAACTATTTTTTGATAGGATGCGTATTTTTTGTTTAAGTTGTAAAAAATAATCTTGAAAATAAACAAATTAAGTTTTTGGAAAAACGACACAAAGTGCAATAAAATTTTGATTACCAAAATTTCTTTTTATATGATGCGCACTTTTTTTAATTTTAAAAAGAAGGCAATGAAAACACATCGGTTCCAATATCAATGCATATTATGAATTGTAATAATATAAAATGGAAATGATACATTTTTCAGGGTAGCTGAGAATAAAAATTAGTGCAAAATAAGAAAAAAATATTGAAGTAATCATGAAAAATGAAATTTTTATATTATTTTGCAATATCTGAATAAACAGTCCCAGACCGAGGTACAGAAATAAATATAATATTCCTTTGATACAATAGAGTTGAACTTAATGTAGAAGAGTTCGCACTTCGGGAAAAGCCGAGTGCGAATATTTTCGCATTTAAGCTTTTAAAGTTCAACTTTTTTTCGAAGGCTTATTTAAAAATTGAGCTTTTTTAGAATTTCACAATAAAAACTTTAATTTTGAATGAAAAATATAACATTGTGAAGATCATATAAATTATTATTAGGTATCTATTATATCATAAAGTACTAAGTAATTTGAAAAAAATTTGTAGATCTTTCTTGGGTGCAGAATTTTTGTGAATTCATCTTTTGTCGCATCTTGCATATTGTGACCTCAAAATGGAATTTTTAATTTTCCATTATTTTTTGTGCGATCAAAATTGGAATTTTCAATTTTTCAAGAAAATTCATAAAGTTGTTATGATAATCTTGTAGGGTGTTCAAAAAGCAACGTTTTTCTTTTTCAGACTTCTTTCATATCGTGCCTTGCTTGGCTTAAAATTTTCATTTTCGTTTTTTTTTTATTTTGTAAAAGCTATAATCCTGGTCATTTTTTATTATCGGAAATAGTCATTACGGTAACTTGTTTGTCTTTTTGAGTACTACAAATAGACGCACATTGAATTCTTAGATTTAAAAAAAAGTGGTATCAACAATTTTTTAAATGCTTCAACTTTTTGAATTTCAATCCAAAATGGCTGGCTAACGAACTTGACCCAGTTTAGAATACTAAAAGTGTATACCAAAGGGCAATCCAATCTGTCAATTCTTTCGAAAGCTATAGTGCTAAGAGTCGCAATAGTAAAAGAGATTCGTCCATTTGAGGCGAATCGATTGACCTATAATAATAATACATTTCATTGAAGAGCAAGACAGTTATGATCATTCATAATATTGGCGAAATTGTTGTTTTTTCAGTTGAACTTTTTTCCTCAACATAGTTCCAAAATGATGCAATAGCAGAAAATATTCATTGATTCGACAGGAATTATAGGAATAACTTTTCACTCATTTTTAATCAGTAAATAGCCCCTCGGCTGGGTTTCTATTTTACTTTTCTCATTCACTCCTGCGCTCCTCTTTCTACTTTTCACCTGCACTAACGGACTTTCTCAATTAAGCGAAATCCATAAAATGTGGTAAAAGTTACCCAAAAGGTTTTCACCGTGTGAAAATATAGTTTTTCATCACAACAACAATATGTCTTTGAATGAAAAGATGTGTTTTGTTATATTCAACCAAGATTGTCCTTGAATTTATGGAGCTAATTGCCAACGAACAAATTCACAGTTTATAATTACGTAACATTAGATGAACAGTTGATTACAAAATTATTCATTCATTTAAGTAAATGTTAGCTAAACAAAAAAGTGTTGAAATACGCATTCAACAATAGATAAGAGTCAATGGTTTAACAGTTATTGAATGTTTAAATAATATAAAATAGTCCCGGTGGATAGGCCGAGGTTTGTGGAGGTGATCGCTGCCGGTGACTTGCGTCCTATGGTCGAAATCGACGGAAGCCTGGCTGACTTGCGTCCTCGCCCTCCGTTCCTTCTTTCCCTCTCCACTCGTCGCTTCACTTATTTTCCTTCAACTCTTATTTCTCTCATTTTCCCTTTGCATTTTTTCCAGGCTAAGGACTGGCAGCGTTCTCAACTATAGTACTTTCTACTTTTGATGCTAGCGTGTTTAAAAATTGTATATAATACTTTTGTTACTTTGAAAAAATCTCAATCGTTTTCTTGTTCATAACATTTGTTATAAACAAACATGGATATTTGATATGGCTTTCGTTTTTTAATGTATTTTTAAAATTAGATACCTAAAACTTTGTCTCTTATAGATTTTCTTTTAATTCAAATCATTGGTTAACTATGGCCTTATAAACAATTAATAGTAAAATAATCTTTAGTCTGTTCCAGCTGCAATTTTACAGTTAAGATTTTCGATTTTTTTCAGTTATTTATCTGGTAGCTTCTTCATAATCTTTCTCTATGTAACCACTCTGAAAACATCGTTCTTTTGTTAATAACAATTGTTATCAATGAAATCCTAGATTTACCGAGTCTGATCTTTTTATTCGCGTTGCTTGAATCAGGCACAAAGAAAAACTTTTATCTCTTCTTAATTTGCTCTTAATTCGAACAATTTGTTAATTACGGCCTTATAAACAATTAACTGCAAAATAATAATATATAATAATATAATCAAATATATAATTTAGCAGTTTCTAGGATTTATATAAATTACTTTTAAACTGGGTTGATTTGTATGAGGTTAAAGAGATCAGATTCGGTAAATCTAGGCTTTTGTTGATAACAATTGTTATTAACAAAAAAAAGAGATCAAATTCGGTAAATCTAGGCTTTTGTTGATAACAGTTGTTATTAACAAAAGAGCGACGTTTTCACGGTGGTAACAGAGAGAAAGATTATGAGGAAGCTACCAGATAAATAACTAAAAAAAATTGAAAATCTCAACTGTAAAATTACAGCAGAGACAGACCAAATATTATTTTGCAATTAATTGTGTATAAGGCCATAAATGATTCGAATTAAAAAAAAATCTATAAGAGACCAAGTTTTTGTTTTATATCTTTAATTTTAAAAACACGTTTAAAAACGAAAGTTATATCAAATATGTTTTTTTTTTTTATAAAAATTGTTATTAACAAAAAACGATTGAGATTTTTGCAAAGTGACCAAAGTGTTCTGAAAAATGATTTACATTTTTTTCGAAAATTTTCGATCCAATAATTGCCGAGATATGCAGCCGCAAATATGTCAATTTTAGTGCAACTTCAATTGTTTATAACGCTTTCACTTGAAAACGGGTCGTTGCATAAAAAATTTGTTGAGACATAACAGTTTTTTTTCCATGAACTTTCCGAAAATAATGTTAGGAAATGTTTATCTTGAAAAATAATGTAATTGTTTAAAAAAATGTTTTAAGAATTGCTGCGCCAGGTTTCGAAAAAGTAACCTTGATATTCATAATCAGGGGACTTTTGCGGACTTTTTAAGCCAAAGTTACTGCGTCGCACTTTTAGTGCATACAGAAGTGTTACTGGCTACTCGATTAGGAGAAGTTACTGTGATTATATTTTTTAATGGTTTTAAATTTTAAGGTAACGGTCTCCTTTCTGAACTACCCCTATTCCTCTCATGCCAGGTCTTCCACTCGACTGGTGGGGGAAGAGAGAGAGGACTAGTACTTGGCTAGGCCCCCCGTAGATTTTGACCATAGGACGCAAGTCAACTGCCGCCGAGGCGATGGAGGAGAGGGAAGTGAAGACAGGCCTGATCGAGAGAGTGAGGGAGGTATATGAAGAGAGGAAAGATAGGGTGAGACGAGGGAAAGGAATTTCGGAGGGTTTCTGTATGAATAGGGGGTTGAGACAAGGGTGTCCGCTTAGCCGAACGCTTTTTGCAATTTTGATGGCGGATATGTAAAGTAAGCTAGCGGCTGGAGTGGTAGGAGAAGTGAGGGTAGGAGGGATTAGGATTTGGTCACTTGCGTATGCAGATGACATAGTGCAGCTGGAAAAAAGCGAGGAGGCCTTAAAGGAGATGATGAAGAGGTTGAGAAGATACCTGGATGGAAGTAGGTTAGAGCTGAATGCGGAAAACCCCAAGGTTATGGTGTTTAGGAAAGAAGGTGAAAGGGATAAGGGAGGTGAGTGGAAGTGGGATGGAGAGGTATGTAAAGTGGACACTGGGGTTGGCAAGGAATACGCCTAATTACATTGTCAGGAGGGAGATGGGAAGAACGAGTTTAGGGATTATGAGGAGAAATTCTTAGAAGAGGGGGAAAGTGAGCTGGTTAGGGAGCATTGGTGGGAGAAGGAGAACAATGGGGGGGGGGGTAGTGGGAAGATGGAGGTTGAAAGGGAAAGGTATTTTAGAACAAACGGACTGCCGATGGATGAAGTTAGAAGGATGCACGAGGAAGGGAGGAAGGTGTATGGTTAAGAAGGTGTAAGGTGTAAGGTGGAATGGTTAAGAAAAACGGCATGGAGAGAGAGAGAAGGGAGCAGGGGGGACAGAATGAGATGGTCAAGGTTTAACAAGAACTATGGGTGGATTATGCCAAGGGAGAGAGCGCAATATTTGTGTGAGAAAGGAGAGAAAAAAAGTCAGGAGCTTATAGCGAGGACGAGATGTGGGTGCATGGAGGGTTTTAATAGGTTCTGGCTTTCTAAGGAGAAGAGGATGTGTGAATTGTGCGGAAAGGGGGATGCGAGGTAGGAGCACTGGTTGCAGTGTAACATTTTTAACTCTATTGAATTAATAAGAAGGCCCTATTCTGAAATTGCAATAGTGACCCAGCTTGTTTACATTTTCAAAATATTGCCTTCTGATTGTTAGCACAATGTTAAGAAAAATAATACAATGTATTAAAGCAAATTCCGTAATTTTAGCTGAAAAATTAGGAAATTTGTAACTAAGTTTTCTCACATGTATCCTTATTCTCTTACATTTATAATCAATTTACGAAGCATATAATAACATAAAACTTCCGAGCATGTTTCATAAAATTAAGACCGAAATTTCCAGCAATGCACTTATTCTAATTTTCATGTTTTTAAAGCAAGTGACATATCGTTAGAGTAGCCAAAAATCGTAGATTTCAAATATAATATTTTAAAACTTTTAAATGCAAAATTTACACAATTTTAAGTTTCGTCTTTTTTTTATCATTCCATAAGAAAGATCATCGCTAACAAGGGTCGTCGGCAGCAGTCTGGTGGTCACTGAGCTGCTTGAGGTGAAGTTGGTTAGTGAGGGTAGAGCAGGTAGGTAGGCGGCGATCAAATGGGCAACACCCGAAGTGACCAAGTGACAAAAAATTTTCCCAAAAAACTATCATCCAATAAAGGACAACAGCCATCTCAATTTCTTCTTATTACAAATTTAGGATATTCAGCAAGTTCCGGCGGAAAACAATATCCTGAACGAGTGTTTCCTGAAAAATCTTTTCCTAATATACCCGCTTGCTCTTCTTCTCCTGCCAGACCACAAGGTCCCTACATGTTGAAGAAGGGAAAGGTGTACAGTTTCCTGATCGTGGTTTTGTGACAAGAAAGCGAGAAAACGCTGAATTCATTGTTGCAATAGAGAAAGATTATTATGTTTGCGGAGTACGGCGTGACGAAAAGTGTCAACAAATAAAAATACACACGGAAAATAACGATGCTATTAAAAACATGACCCCAACAGAGATTGCTAATCATCCTGTAGATTATTTACTACAACCTTGAAATATAATTTTTCACATGCCTGAGGACCGCAAAGAACGTGTTCGTACGTATGGTGGTACTCAATGAAACAAATCAAGTAAATCAAGAAAAATTGAAAGCAATTTCGTTTTGTGAACCAAATAATCAGAACGTTGTATGATAATTTTTTGACTAACAGCTGCAAATTATAATGAATTAGACGTTTGCATAGCCTTTAATATCAGATGTTAATGTGCTAAATAAAAGAATTCTTTATTACGTGCCTTGTTGTATATATTTTTGTCCTATGTCTTATTTTCTTTATCACATCTAGTATTTTAATGTTATTGTTATATATTATTTCATTTTTTACGAAGTAGAATAATATCAATCTTGAAAAATACATTCGAAATTTTTATGATTAATTGAGGTTACACCCTGAGCGTATAAAAAACCTCGTTTAATATCAAAAAATATTAATCCCAGAAAAAAATATTCTATTCTAAAGCAATAAACTACTAGTTGAAATCCCTTTATCCAAATTCTTTCTGCGAAATCCGGGATTTCTAACTTCATTTTGTGAGAAAATATCTGACGATCAAATGATTTTTTAAGGTAAATAAAACTTTGTACACGTGTTTTCAAGGTTCGACACGGCAATTTATGTCAAACTCCTTAAGCTAACAAAAATATATTACTCCTTATTTGATATATTATGTAGTATGACTTTATGAGATTATTTGTCGCATGTTTTTAATGGTCGGCTTTACACTGCTAAATGATTCTTGAAAAATCTGTATGCATTTGTAACTTGAAATTTATTTATAAAAATCCATTCACCCTATTTTTGTTGTGTAAATTAGTATTTTACATTTGTTTTTATTAAAAAAATGGCTAGTTTTTATCATAGTATAATCGACAGATATTTCAGACTATATTGATTTCACGGTAGGAAACTACAGGATGAAATTCTGAAGGACAAAATGTAATATTTGACCAAATCCATTACAAATCAGGCAGGTTGTACACTAGGGTGGTCCAAATTTATACCTGTAAAAACTTGACCTTCGATTTTTGGTGATTCCCCCCCAGCCACCCCCACCCCGCCCCAAAATTTATTCTTTTTCCGCCAAAAAAGTCCGTAATTTGTTTTCAACGTTAACCCGTGCTCCCGGGCTTTTGAAATTAACATGCGCTTTCAAATGGGAAAAACTCGATTTTCAAAAAAATGAAAAAAAAACTACTTTTTGAAAAATGTTTATGAATTAAAATATAGTGACCTCTTAAGAAGTATTCAAGCAATAAGTTCCACTCAATAACTTTTAATTTTGACACCCCATTCCTCCTTTGTTGTGCCAGGAAAATGCCGCAAAATATGCAATATAGCAGCTTTCTATCAAATTCATATGCTGAAGACGGCATTTTTCGGAATTTATTCAGCATGAATTATTTTTAATCGATAAGTGACGAGTTTCCAATAATTTTCAAATAATTTCAAATTGTTCAAACAATTTTTATTTGTTTAAGCAATTTTTTCTCCCTGTGAATCGTGAAAAGTTATTATTTTACGGGATAAGTTATACAAAGTTGATGAATGTCAAGAGTAGTAGTTCGTGTTTAACATATTCGGTAATCATTTAAACCATTTTCATTTGTTTAAACCACTTTTTCTTCCTAAAATCGTAAAAAGTTACTATTTTCTGGAAATAATGACACAATTAAAGAATGTTGAAAGCAATATATTTTCAAGGATATTTGGTAATTATTCAAACGATTTTTATTTATTTAAACCATTTTTCTCCCTGTAAAGCGAGAAAAGTTATAATTTTCTACAATTAATGATACAATGAACGGATATTGAAAGAATTACTTTTTTCTAAAGGATATTTAGCAATTTTTTAAAACAATTTTCGTTTGTTTAAACAATTTTTTTCTCTGTAAATCGTGAAAAGTTATTTTTTTCTGCAATTAATGACACAATTAACGAATATTAAGAGTAATATTGTTTTGCTTAAGATATTTTTCAATTATTGAAACAACTAATAATCATTTACTTGCGCCTGTTCATAAGGTAAAATACGTAAATAGGTAATATATAAGATTGTACGTTGATGCTTATTACCCAAATTACGTTTGAAAAATTATTCAGTTTGTCGAATACGATCTGAACAAATAACTATCCATAACAGACTGAAAAATGGTTTAAATTGATGATTATTGTCTCAACAATTGGGGTAAAAACTGTGACATAAGGAAATACTGAATAGATGGCGAAATGCGATTAAAAAAACTAGACTTTTCTCCACATTCCCTATGAAAAGGCGCAAGTGAATGATTATTGTTCAAATAATTGTGAAATATCTTAAGCAACAAAATAATACTCTTCATATTCCTTAACTGTGTCATTAATTGCCGAAAAAAATAATTTTTCACGATTTACAGAGAAAAAATTTTATAAATAAATGAAAATTGTTTAAAAAATTGCTAAATATCCTCTAGAAAAAATAATACTCTGAATTTCCGTTAATTGTATCATTATTTCCAGAGAATAATAATTTTTCACGCTTCACACGGGAAAAAGATTGCTTAAATGAATAAAAATAGTTTAAATAATTACCAAATATCCTTTAATAATATATTACTCTCAACATTCTTTAATTGTGTCGTTAATTTCAGAAAATAATAACTTCTTACGATTTTCAGTAGAAAAAATTATTTAATCAAATGAATATTCTTTCAGTAATTACTAAATATTTTGAACAAGAAGTACTACTCTTGACATTCATCTATTTTGTACAATTTATCCATTTCATTATTATTTATTATATTATATTATATTATATTTCAACATTTACAGGGGGGAAAAATTGTCTAAACAAATAATAATTTTTTAAACTATTTAAAGTTATTTATAAATACTTGGAAACTCGTAACTTATCGATTAAAGATAATTCATATTGAAAAAATTTCAAAACATACCGTCTTAGCATGAATTTGATAGAAAACTGCTATTTTGCATTTTTTGGGACATTTTCCGGGCACAATAAAAGGGAATTGCGGGTGTCCAAATTAAAAGTTATTGGGTGGACATTATTCTTTGAATACTCGTTGGAAGGTGACTATACTTTAATTCACAAAAAGTTTATAACAAGTACTTCTTTTTTCCATTTTTTTGAAACTTAAGTTTTTCCCATTTAAAATCCCATGTTAATGTCAAAAACCCAGGGGCACCGGTTAAAGCTGAAAAAAATTACGAAATTTCTTTTACTGGAAGAAGAAAAAATGGGGGGCGGGGGGTTATCACCAAAAATCGAAAGTAGAATTTTTGGCCCACCCTATAAGACACTTGATGTCGCAGAATTGCTCAGGGACGAATATATTTTTTTTAAAGAGGAAATTAGGCCATACGTATGTTTCCGAATTGTGGATAAGAACACTTATTACGAAGCTATGCGTATTTGGATTTTGTGATTTATTTGAAAAAAAATAAGAATTTATTTTTTAAACCTCTATAAATTTTGAACTAATTAAACTATTTGGGATTTCTTTCCAGATTCTGATAGCGTTTTCTGAAAATCTTAACAAAAGTTTGTTACTAAAATCGAATTTCCTCATGTACGAAGAAATGTTACCATAAAAGTTTGCACATCTAAAAAAGTTCTATAAAAATAAAAATATGAATTCTCAACCAAAAAGAAATAATTTTATACTATTACATTTTCTGAATGGGTTCACATTTAAGTGGAAAAACGAGAAAAGGGGGAAAAGATGGGATTAGTGGAAAGAGCCTGCAATAAACAAATAGCAATTTTGATAGTTTATAGACTAAAGAATAATAGTTTAAATAAAAATAGCAAAATTCTAAGTTTATAAAATTGCATTAAGATTTTGGTGGGGGGGGGGGGCCCCAGAGAAAAATCTTATGATAACGCCTCACGAAATTTGTGGATGATCCCGAAGTAAATTCAAAAGAAAATTTAAAACTGACTAAGACAGGTTAAAAAGTCGTAGAAAATTTAGTATGGACCAATAATAAAATTTCAAATTATGCAAAATTTAAAGAAAATTCTAGGTCATGGTTTCTTAATAATTTAGTATTTGGATATATCATCCTAGAGTGCTAGAATGTAGCTAGAAAAATGATGAATTATTTCGCTAAAGCTAAAAATGACCTAATTTTTTCCAAAATACCTAATTCTCAAGTAATTTCAATCAAAAATTGCTTCGTGATTCTGTGGAAGGTAAAAGAGATAAAGTGTGTAAATAATTACAATCGTTCCATTTCTACGCAATAAAATTTGTAAGCACGTTATGTGAGAAAAGACGACGACAGGCTGTTTACAAGTTTCACAATATTCCAATCTCATTGTTTCAATAAAGATGACAATTTTACATAATGGCCTTCTTTTATGAAACTTTTCTATTTGTCACGTCTCCCATTTTGATAACCTTCTTTTAATTAACGTGTAGAGTTCTAAATAAATTAATATATATTCACAAAAGTAGTTTTTCACTATCGAATTAGTAAATATGTTTACTGATTGAATTACTAATTTTCTGCTCATCTTTAGTGGCTCAATTTTCTCTAACTGAAGTAGAAAATTTTCAGTAGTAATTAGTAAAACATTAATTTAAATTTATAAAGTATAGAAAATGACTGAATCAACTTGATATTTTCAATTTCAGTACATTCATAAAAAACTGTAATGGTTAATTAGAAAAGTGTGACAAGAATCTGAATACTTCTGGTGGATTAATAACATGTTCACGTTATCAGCTTATTCAAACTTTTTTTTTTGTTCTAAGAGGCGAGATTCTTTTTCTGAGTCATTGCAACCAGGAAACTCTAACTTTTCTTTAAATTTTAAGCTCTGAATTGAGAAAAAAAATTTTGAAACTGCAATTTAAATATTTATTTTTTAAACTACCTTTTTTGAATTCCTCGCGGGAAAATAAGGCATTGCTGATTGGCTAGCTCACCAGAAGTAATACCCAGCCAAACAGTTTTCTAAGCAAATCTAAATTTGAATCAGTGAGAAGTACGTCACTGACATGAGTCAAATCAATAAGGATTTTCTCTAATTAATCAGTAAACACTGATTCAGAGAGAATTCAACCAGAATTGGTTGAAATTCTGTTTTTCGTATGTGACGTTAAAAATCAAATAACTATTGGAATAGGGTTTTCGACACTCTATTACAACAAATATTTTCTCAAAAATGAAATATTTAAAGGTGTTTTTAAATTTACTATAATGTTTAGAATTTTATGCAGTATTTGAAAAGGCTGTTACTAGCCATCCCGAAAAACTAGGGGAGTGATTTCTCCCGGTTTAGAAAAACATATATTTTCTTTGTGAAACCCAGTTTTTTCACATATATGACCAATTGCGAAAGTCTATAAGCATTAGCAAACCTTTTTGCAAGAAATCTATTCACCAGGAGTAAAATAATAAGCAAGCTAAGAAAATTTTTGTGTATAATGAAGGAAAATACAGAGATATGTTTCATTACACACTAGCAGTAAATGCATGCACCCAAATCGTGCATTCACATCTCTGGATTTATATTTCCTAACATGAAAAATATGAAATTTATTTTAAATTGGAGAATCACGAAATTGTTATATATTATTATTATATGATTATTTCATATTAATCATATTATATATTATTATTATTATTATTATTATTATACGAAATTATTGCAGATTAAAATTTCGAAAATAGGACCATGTTAAAATGTTAAAAAGTGAATATTTTAAGATTCGAACTTTGGAAATGAGATCACTTAAAATTCAAGGGAATTGAAATTGTATTATTCATAATTAAAAGCATTCTAAATTAAATAATTGAAAATTGAAAAAAAATTTCTACTCCAGAAAGTTAAAAATTAAACGAATGCGAACATTATTTGAAACTGAAAAAAATTTTAGTCATCAAAAATTGTGATATTAAAACTTTTTTATACTCAAACCTTTTGATAATTCAATTAATCAGAGTAAATTTGAATCGCTTAAGAATTAATAATATCTAAATTGCTAATTATACAATTTTCTGAAATTCAACCAATTCAATTTTAATTGCAAAATCAAAACCTATAAGAGGGAAAAATGACAAATTTAGCGTTCAAGATGAAAATTCAGAACTTTAAAATTGTAATCATTTTTAGCACTTCTTTATTATTAATCATTCTTGAAAATTTCCAATCAAATATTTTTGAATTTGTAAATATTTATTTTTTCAAATCTTCGACTAAAAATCGGACAATTTTAAGATATTACATTCAAAATTGAAAATTAAATAAGAATACAAAACAAAATTTCTGTAATATGATTGTAATAACAATGAGAATACTTTCACTGCTAAAGATGACATGAAGGTGAACACATTCCTTCCTATTATTGATAATCTTTGCATGGAGTTATCTTTGAGGTGTGAAGACTGAATTGTATAATGAAATCGATAATATGTTTCGATTCATTGAACAGTTAACTTCTTTTTCCAACGATGAAATAAGACAAAAATCTGCGGAATTGCAGAAGATTTATTTCGATGATTTAGACAAAACATTTGTCGAAGAATGTGTTCACTTTAAAAGATTTCTCCGGGCTTTGAAAATTGGCGAAAAGGAAGCAAATATAGGGACAACGCGTAACAGCTTGTAATATATAATGATATTTATAACAGAATTGATTTATCCTTCAGGTTTAGTTTCTCGATTGAATCTTTAGCGACTTCATCACTGACGACGATGTCCTTCAAATCTACAAAATTAGCAAATAAATCGTTTGGGAAATATTTGAAATGGGTATCATCAAGAAGAATCCCTTTCATAGCGACTTGTTTTCTAATGTCTTGAATTTCTCTTTATGATTCTTGAAAAATTATTTGAGACCTTGTAAAAAAAAGAACAGGGGAAAATTGGGTCAAAATTCTCGGTTGTAGGTATTTTAGGGGATTTTGCTAATTTAAGGGGGGGGGGGGTAAGCTAAAGAAAGGAAAGGATTGTGAATCCTTTGATTTCAGAGAAAAAGATCCGACACTCACAAAAGCATTAAACTATTATTTGAATGTACATCGTCTGAAGGATTTCAAGTCAAAACTCCTGAACACGGAAAACCGAAAAATACTGAGTCTCAACCAAAAAAACTAATTGATGCAAGAAATCACAAAAGATTATTTTTTCAAGTTCTCCTACCGAAAAAAGTTATTTAGCCCTCGCAAAATTCACTGGATGTCTTGCACATTTTTGTGACACATTTTTTTTCAGTGTTAGGGGTTTACACGATCCATAGAAAATTTTGAGAGAATTTTCAGATCCAATATCCACGCTTAGAAAAATAACCCTATATATACTGTTAAAAAATCTGAATAATTATCGCAATTTTCTAGCATATTCGTAATTTTAGAAAAGATTTAAATTATTACTATTACTCGAATATCTTCGTATAAAATCGGGCAGATTTATAGCACAGGCCAGGCTTCTTTTTTGAAGAATTTCGTTATAAGATTTTCAGGTAATTAATGTCAAAGTTTTTTCTGGTTCTTCAAACATAAAGTACACATTGCGAAATCTTAACATTATTTATTTTTCCATCGAATCTTGACAATTTCGTCGACACGTGTACGCAAATAGCAGAAGTCTTGAACCGGAATTCGCGTTAGGTGAGGTCCCCCACCACAGCAACAATATTTCTCCACTTTCGCTTTATGCTCATATCCTGAGAACATCGAATGTATTCAAAGAAGTTAATGTAAAAATTTGACATTTGAGGAAAAATAAGAGAAAACATTCTAATTAAACATATTAAATAGGTCACATTGAATTTCAACATTTCTTGAAAAGTCTTTAGTGGGGTCAACGTGAGTAGGGAAGTCACGATAGGTGATAGTGCGATAAGTGGGAGGGTACCGTACTATATAAGACGATTAAAACAAAGGCTGTTATCATTCTACAAATCTTTAGTTATTTCACAAGTATTTTTTCGGAAAGAATTTTCATCGCGAAAAAATTGCCTTGAGGTTGACTCTTCAAGATGCTGGGAAGAGTGGCGTTCGCTTTCTTACTAAGTAAGTAATCATCCATACAAAAGATGCATACTTCCTGTGAAGATATTTTATATAATAAATTTTTATTAAAACATTTGTTACCCAAAATAATTGATGGTTATCCATCTAACGAGGTACCCACATTGAATCACAGAAAATGAAACATAATAATTAGTTTTGAATGCTCAAACTTTCTCGGAGTTAGCGACCAAATAAGCTGAATCATGTAATATACAGTAAAGATTCGGAACTTTCCTGATCTAAACTACGTACCAATAAATTAATAGATCATTATCAATGTTTTAGCAATTAGTGCACGCCCGCAAAGAGCGCTTACACCTGCACAGGTTTTATTTCCAAATACTGAAACTATACAGTATTTAAAATTCCATATTTAAATTTTTTTTAATATTGACAACTGGAACAAATTTTTAAACGACTTTAAGAATTTTGATGAATAATTATATCTAAATGGTACAAATATTGAATTTTTCATTCAAAAAAAGTGTACAGCTCACAATTTTCAATCAAATTGAAAGCTTTTTTTAAATGAGAGAGTATGAGATTCTCAACAAACGGAAGAAATGATATTAATAATTTTTTCCTTTCAGCCTATTTTTTTAAAAAAAATTTACAAAAATCTGCCTGCTGCGCGGGCACATTGTCATTCCGCGCTTTGTCGGATTTCGCGCTCGGCTTGGTTCACTGTGAAACCTCTACTTTTAAAGTGATCATTATATATGTTTTGATTTTAGATTAAAAAGAAATTTAATTGGCTTGAGGCTCTATCGGCCTTAAGACCATATGAGCGTAACCTCAACATTTTTTTCACATTTTTTAAAAATCCAACTTACGTTCATACGAAGAGCAATATCGAGTTGAAAATTTGTGAAACTTAATAAGAAGCACTAAGAAACGTTTGTCTGGTTCTAAATGTTTATAATTATGGAAAAAGTTTTCTTGTGGAAATGGTTTTTTCCAAATTTTACAAATTTAGGACCAGACAAACGTTCCGTAGTGCTTCTTATTCATTTACTCAAATTTTCAACTTGATATCGCGTTTCGTGTGAGCGTAAGTTTGTTTTTAAAAAAATGTAAAAAAACAATTGAGGTTATGTTCACATGGCCTTAAGGAATACGTTTAAATTTTCGAGTTGTCCATATCAGATTCGATATTTAAAAGAAAAGCCGATAGTGCTATCAGAAAAAGGTTCAATAGGATTTTGCAGGTCATCCTAAAAGTAACAGTTTGTTTTTTGGATTTTTTAAATCTCGCACAGTTTTTCTGGAGAGTGGAATTTTTTCAAACGTTATGACAATTGAAACGAAAACTGTACGTCTTATCAAAAACTTGTATCTAGTAAATTTCTAGATTTTTTTAGATGAGTAATTTTTTTAAGTAAAGTTTCTTTAGTTCCTCGCAAAGTTTTTCTGGAAAATTAAATTTTCGATTTTTTTTTAAACCGTTATGACGATTAAATTAAAAAATATTCATCTTAACAAAAAATGGTCTGAAGTATACTCATAGATCTTTGTGAGATAAGTAATTTTGCTACTTAACGTATCCTTTGGCATTTAAAATGTATCAAAGTAACTTTCATCAAAGTAGCATGTACTTATCGAAATAACTTATTAGATTCAGAAGAATCCAAAAAGTTTCGGATTTTAGTAATTCTTATAAGCTATTTGTGAGGCTATTTCTCAGTTTAAATTATTTCTCACAAAATTAAATGGCAAATTCGAACAATTTTCTGGAATATTGTAAGTCTAAGAAGCTACTTTAATACGTATTAGAGATCAAAGTATTTTTACCGTGCAGAAATTATTAAAATTGTCGACTTGTTTACTTAAATTATTTATAACAGAAATAAATCTTAAGTGTTGGAAGTGTTTTGCAGCAGAACAAGTTTGATAAGCTATTATGGTACTATTTTGACACAGATATAAGATGAAGAATAATTTTCTTCGCGATAACTAGGTCATATGATAAGATAAATAATTCTATATTTGTTGACGTGAGTGATTTATAACAATTCTAACGTTACGTGTTAACAATATTGAATATTATAACAAATCTGTATAGCTACCTCGATACATATTAGACAGCAAAGAATGTTTTTGCGCCGAAAACTGATAAAAATGGTCTATTTGTTCACTTAAATTATTCAAAAAACTAACAAATGTTAAATTTTAACAACATTTTGCAACATAATGAGTAATGAGTCTGATAAGCTATAACAATACATTTGAGGTCAAAAAAGAATGAGGAAAATTTCGAAATTTAAGAATTTTAACATAGATTAAATTCAAAATCCTATTTAACGTTCAATAATCAAGTGAGTGTATAGAATTCCTGAAAATAAAACAAGAATCCAACGATTAAATTCGGAATTTAAAAGTCTGCGAGGCTAATTTGATATATAATAGAAGGCGAAGAATTTTTGTTTGTGAAAAAAGAATGAAAATGGTTTATTTTTTAAATAAAATTTCTCAATAGCACGTTAGAAATTATATGATCTATAATTGAAAACTTTCAACATTGAATAATTCAAAGTTAAAACGCTGAAAATTAAACAATTCCAGACTTTGTTCAAATTTTTTTCAAATTTCCTGGTGTTTCTGTGAGTAACCAAGCATTGAAGCATTGAAGGTATTATTTTGAAGGTGAATAAAGTAAGGTGAATTTGATTAAGTGTGTAAATAATTTTCGTTTTTCCATTTTACACCAGGAAATTGAAAATGAGTTTTGTTGGTGGAGGTGACCTAGCCTATGGGCAAGTTTCATGATATTTACATTTTATTGATTCAATAAAGCTAAAAATATTACAGGATCTTGTTCTTTTATAAAAATTTGTTTTCTCATATTTCAGATTTCTATAACCTTCTTTTAATTAATACTCGTATCATAAATACCGAAAAAAAACCTAGAAATATTAAATACAATTTTTTTACTTGCCAGGATTTGAAAATGTTTTCGGAGAAATTTGATTCAGTTAAAAACATATTTAGAGATTTAATTATTATATATATATATATAATTTAAAAAAAGGGCCAAACAGGAGATGAGTTCTGTCAAAAAATGGTACAAAGAAACGTTGTAGGAATTTTTAAACGCTGAAACTCCTCCAAAAACAATTCTCCATATTTTGAGTCGTTTATTGGCTCAAAATTTGAATTTTCGACTTTTTTCATAGTATTTTTGACGAATAAAACCAAACTGACCAGTCCTATTAAAAAAGGGCTGAAATAAATTTTGTCGGACTTTTTCGAAGCTGCAATTCCTTGTTGAAATTTTTTTCCTTATTTCACGCCGTTTGGTTCGAGATTTGAATTTTCGATTTTCTGCATAGTATTTTCGATAAATAAAACCAAAATGACGAGTATTATTGAAAAATTGTGAGAAGGAATTTTGTAGGACTTTTCAAAAGCTATAATTGCTCTCCAGAACTTTTTTTCTTATTCTGCGTCGTTTGGTTGGACATTTGAATTTTGTGTGTCAAATTTGGGGAAATTCTAATACTTGCTCAATTATAAATGATGAGAATGTAATAAATTTAAAAAAAATTGTATGTCTTTTTTGGGTGAACATCTTTTGTCTATCAATTTCTTTTCGTACCTTTTGTTCAAAAAGATTTTTGAATATATCATATATGCCAAAAAATTACATACAGAAATTTTGAACTTTTATTTCTTATTCTTCAGGATTTTAAAAAGGTATTTTTTATATTTGAAGAACGCAAACAAATATCTTTATTTAAAATCGAACAAATTTTATTCATTTTGAATGCACTTTTAGTTCGAATTTAAAAAGAAACGAAGCTGAAGAAACAATTTCGTTCATAACGTATCTTTTCTTTGGGTGTACTTCAAGATATTTTTTACTATCTTATAATGAACCTTGATCGCAATTATAAAAAACTCAACCTGAAATGAAAAAAATAATAAATATTTTTTATTTTTATTTTTAAAGCCATCGAAGTAGTATTCTCGGTGCCTGTCTTGGAAAATATGCTTCAGGTAAGTTGTCTTCATTATTCACATTTAGAATATTAGCCAATATTCTTTTTCCCTAAACGCTTAACAATAAATGTATCTACACTACTAGCACGAGCAGTATTAAAAATCTATGATGACTTTGAAGCACGATTAATCCTTTAAAAATAAAATTAGACATTGGAAACAAACGGTTGAAAAACTATGGAAACTCCACGTCGAATAATTCATTTCAGAGATATTTTTTATTTTTTGAATAGGATATATCACGTTAGAAGTTTTTGAAACAAATTCAAGAATTTTTCGTATGATTTACTTAAAATTCTACGTGTGTCGTGACCTAGGAAAGTTGTAGCAAAAATCTAAAATTTACAGTGCCCATTCCGTGAGACACGTCAAAACTGTTCGCCTAAAATTTATTTGTTGATAGCAAGTTGCAAACACTAATCATTAAAGCATACACGTGAAACTGCACACGTTAAACTGCATACGTTTGACTGCCCACGTCAAATTGTACACATAGGTTTTAAATACAAATTTAAATCCAACTTTAAAATCCTCTTCATCACATTTGGAGTGTTTCCCAAAGATCGGGCCGTCTTAAAAAATAACCCTTGATGTTCAAAAGTCAACAAATATCTTCCACGAAGAAAACCAGTTCTGAACGATAAGTTACAACATACCAGTTATTTTTTAAAGGTCCACCAGATGTCCTGACAAATAATCCCAGAGGTTTAATTTTTTTAAACACATCTTCCTCTAATCGTTCTGCTGAGAGATCATTTTTCGACACCTACACTACAAGACAATAGTATTTTCTATGGTTATCAACAAAACATAGGTCCAGCTTTCCGAAAAAAATCTTTTAAATGGCTACAAAGCAAGTTCTGATCACATATTTGCTGCAAAAAAATACTATTTGATTGTAACGCACATGCTAATCTTTTTAACTAGGCCCATGCGATATTAAAAACACATCTCCTTCTAGTATTAATCAGTGACTCGGTTGAAAATCTACGACACCCAGTTTGTGTCCCGAAGGTTTTATCATGCAAAGAAATAAGTCTGGTAGCTCAGATGTCTGAAAATGATTTTCTTTCAGAACGTTCAGACTCATTAGAGGAAGATTTGTTTTAAATACCTATACTATTAAATAATCCTATATCTAGGATTATTCATCAGGACATCAAGTGGACCTTTAGAAAACCACTGGTATGTTGTAACTTTCTGTTCAGAACTGATCTCTCTAAAGGAAGATATTTGTTAGACTCCTGAACTTCAAGGGTCATTTTTCAAGTACTTGATTAAGTGCTTTTTGGCTCCAACCGTTATGATAGTACCTCAGAATTAGTATTGTAAGAAAAAAGTTTGGCCAAAATTTGACAATTATTACTTTCAATGACAAACAGTGTAAACAAATGATACAAATTAACATCTCTTCGCAAAAAATAATTTTTCCCAATAAATCTTCTTCAACGTTTTCTTGGAAGCTATAGTTAATATTTATTTTTGATCAATCTTTTACGTAAAAAAATATTCGACAATGTTAACATTGGCAAAATTGCAATTTTGAGACAAATCATCATGGGCAATATTTGTAAAGCTATGAGGATACGTATCAAAATATTATGCATGAAGAAAGAAATTTGTCTTTGTGAGTACATAAAAAACTTATAATTACACACAACTCAGATGCAACAATTAATAATTAACAATAATTGTCGTTGCTAGTTACATACTGATAAATGATATTACGTAATTACACTTTTTATATGTTTTTCTTTTTGGCAGGAATGCTTCATGTTACATTTACCAGTGTCAATATTTGTTATTAATAGTAATACTTGTTAAACTTTCGCAAAACTTTTCGCTCATAGTATGAACGTTGAGGTAATGATATAAGAGTTGGACAAAAATGTACTTACTCAAGTTAAAAACATTTGCAATTTCGTATTTATTTAACACATTTTTTATAATAATATTCAAGGTTATCATCAGCTAAAATTCTTGATTAAATGTTAGTATTGAGTTCCTTGCAACAGAAATTGTAAATAAAAATGAAAATGTATATGAAGAAATGTTCCTTTGTGGTACTTGTTAATTAAATTTGTTTTTAACAATTAAACAGCCTCATTGTTAGCCATTTTTCGTCTTCGATAACAATTTTTTAAATAGTTTCAATTGTGTTCAGTGGAAAACAGGAGATGAAAACTTATAGAGAAATACCAAAGCTGAATATATGTTCATTAAATTGTTTATAAAAATAGTAATTTTGGCGTATGATATTGCATTACTAATTCCAAATATAATACAAAGTATGAGGCATTTTATGTAAGAAATAAGTGTTTCCAACATTTGCACAATATATTGTATTATTTGCTTACATAAATCGTTTATAACAAGTAAAATGTACATTAAGTTAATTATTTATGTTCCTTGAGTACATCTGCATTTATTTTGATCGATATTGAATTTATTGAGACAATTTTTTCTACATAAAATTTCATATTTTTTAAAATGTTAATTTTGTAATTATATTTGCTTATAAATTCCTAATATTGACCACTGTGCAGCCCATCAAGCGTTGTAAAGTTTGAAACTAATTTTCTCGAAAATAACAAAGACGACAATATTTATGTTTTGCAGTAAACTCACGAAGAATCCAAATATATAATAATTTAAAAAAATCAAGAAAATCGGTCTTCTTATAACGTCGAAAAACAAGAATAAAAAATTGTTTTTTAAATTAACAATTGAAAACTAAAAATGCTGCTCTTACTTTTGCCAGTGTGTATCTATAGAAATTAACGAAAATTTAGATTACATATGCAATTTGTGTCCAATTTCAAATAATTAGACCACAGCAACCTTCAAACATAGAACTTCAACTAATTTAAATGATATTCTTTCAGGGGATAGGACCCGCAGGTCAAAGTTGTCATCGTGCTTGCCAGGTATGTAAACAAGATTTTATATGGTCTTTCTCACATTTCATAACGATTTTGTTTCCAACACATTTTTCATAAAAAAAACTATGTTTTCAGCATACTCTTGATGACATAAGACAGTTTGTTTGTGCACATATTGGTGGCCGTATATACACTATAGGAAGATCGACATACAATTGCATCGAATACCAGTGCCAACATATGTTGCGTAAGTTATTTTTTTAAATAACTAGTTACAGTTACGTTACTTAGCGAAAAAAGATAACTAGTTACAGTTGCGTTACTTGTAACTGTGGCTAGTTACAGTTACTTTTTTTACTTCTCTAGTTCATAATTTAAAAATCGAAATAACTAAGATGATAATTCATAAAATAGTATATTGTGTACCTAGGAGTGTAAAAGTCTTTTTAACAAAGAAGTTCAACTTTTATCCAAGTAATTAAATTGTCAACCAAAAAACAACTTTTTTCAACAAAAGAGTTGAAATTACAACAAAAATGTTCGTTATTTTTCAACCAACTAGTTGAAATTTCTACCAAAATAGTTGAATTTTCAATAAAATACATGACTTTTGAACCAGAATAGATGAATTCTTAACAAAATATATCATTCTGGATATTATTTCTACCAAAAAGATTTTAATTTGAAATCAATTACAGTTGAATTTAACCAAAAAATACAAATTTTCAACAAAATAGCTGAATCCTCAACCAAATCAGACAAGTTTTCTACCAGAATAGTTGAATTCTCAACCAGCAAAAAAATGAGATTTTTTACCAAAAGAGATGAATTTTGAAACGAAAAAGCCGAATTTTGAACCAAGAATGAAAAACATTTCTTATAAATTGTTAAATTTACAAATTAAAAAGAAGAATTTTCCATAAAACAGTTTAATTTTCAAACCGAAAATATGTCTTTTTAACAAAAATGTTACTTTTCGACCAATTAGTTGAACTTTCTACCACAATGCATGGTCAACCAAGTAGTAGTAGTAGATTCAATACGGACAGTTCAATTTAAAAAATTTATTTACATATCTTTGAAATTCAACTATTTTTGGTTGAAAATGATCTTTTTTCTTGAAAATTCATATTTTTAGGTTGGTTTGGAGATTCCCATCTTTTGTATGAAAATTAAACTATTTTGTTTAAACATGTACGTTTTTGGTAAAAATGTATGTTTTTTGGTTAAAAATTAAAACATTTTATTGAAAATTATTATTTTTTTGTCAGAAATTGAATTTTTAAATCAAAATTTAACTATTATTTTTTTGGGAAAAAATTAATATCTTTTGTTGAATTTTTTTCAGCTGAAATCTTAGGACTTTAGAGCGTTTGTAATTTAATGGAATGAAATATAGTACAAACATTCATTTTATTTGAAAGAATTTATTTTCCTCTTCTAAAAAAAGAATTTTTAAAGTTCAAATATCAACTATTATATCTTTTGATGGTATTTTGTTTTTTGTTACAAATTGAACTACTTTGTTAAAAACTGAATTTTTTGGTTGAAGATTAATTATTAATTTAGTTAAAAATCCAACTCTTTCGCTAAAAATTAAACGATTTTGTTCAAAATTCATGTATTTGGTTGAACATTAGTCTTTTTCAACAGAAAATTAAAATTATGTTTCTAAAAGTTAATTGTTTTGTTTGAAAATTCATGCCTAAAATTCATATTTTAGATTAAGAATAGTAAATATATCTTGTAGAAGATAAGTGTTTCTGGTAAAAATGATAGCTTTTTTAATCAAAAATCCAACTGGTTAAAAATAAATCTTTTTTGATTAAGGATAAAAATATTTTCTTGAAAATTCTTTTATTTTTAATGATTTGAACAGCTTTTGATTTTAAATTTAGGGGAGACTCTCCTACAGTGAATATTAAACCTACAGTAGATAATCATTATTTAAAAATACTAATGTAAGTAAAAAAAATGATTTCATTTAATTAATATTGAGGACAACATACGTGTTAATATACTAAAATTAAAAAGTATAATTTGACGCATGTTTGTTACTTATAATTAATTATTATCTACTGTAGGTTAATTATCTCCTGCAGAGTGGTCTTCCCTAAATCTTCTTTAGTTAAAATATCAATTACGCATTATATTTATCATTAGCCTTTCATCTTTTTCATTGATAATTCAACTATTTGGTTGAAATTTTACTTTTTTGTTGAAATTTTAATTTGTCATGTGAAATTGTATTAAAAAATTGTTTTCTTCCTCAAATCGAACAAACGGATGCTGTTTTATATAATTAAACATCATAATTATTCCTTGAAAATCTTAATTTTGCATACTTTGTAATTTTCTATGACATTATATTACAAAATCTATAATTTACTATGATCAGGTGTCAGAACGAAGTTTTCATGAAAACTTGTAGTTCACCTCAAACATTTTTTCCACCAGGGTTTATACTGAATAATAGTTGCACAAGAAATTGTTGGTAAACTAGTTTGCGACTAGTAGGATGTATTGAAATTGAATCCAATCGACTGGATTTTTAGGAGAATCGTCCTGAAATTGTTTGAAAAATTTTTCCTGCAAAACCTGGAAAACTCATGTAATTTCAAAACAAAAATATAGTCTGTTCCCCTAAAAGTCATTTTTGTATTTTTACAAATTAACTTTGTATAGCTGGTCTTATAAAACGTTCCTACATTCAACGGCTTCATAATCTTCAGACGCAGAAAAGATTTTCTTAAGCTACCTTAGAAAGGATGATTTAACTAAAGAAAAATATGACTTTCTGTAAAACCAGCCATTTTTTTGTTTGTTGCTTACATGGACTAATCAATTTTTTTCTGACTGTATTTTTATCAATTAAAAGTCACAGGATTTTATAAATATCGTTTAGAGCAATTTGAAAAAGCACCAAATTTAATTTTTATAAAATTTAATTTTTTGTTTACGTTTTCGGTTTCCCAGAATTATTACATTTTTAAGATGCATTTTTATCAGTATAAATGCCTGGAACATCTGAAAATTCTTTTTCGTCGTCGCTTTGGATTTTAAAATTGTTTTTTTAAACGAAGTGTCGCGTCGTCCCGAAATTCGGGATGAGTAGTAAAGTATTTTTCATAATACTAGTCCATCCCCTTTTCCAACTCCACCAATTTTTCGGGACGACTAGCCACAGCGTTTTTTAAGATAAAGGTTCATTTAAAAATATATACTTTTAAAAAATGACGTACATGAAACATAAAATCTATGAAAATGAGAATTAAAAAAAAAACATTTTGCTAACATGCAAGTTGAAGCTGGTCAACAATCCACACCAAATTATTCATGCTTTTCCAGGGTCCTAATGCACTACAATTCGACATAGTTCCACTTTCGATTTCCATAACAATTTTTTTATGTGTCAATCTCATGTTTAGATGTATCAGCTTTTTGAAAAACCAGAATTATTTACATTAAAATAAATATTGATAACTATTTCAGGTGAACATCCTTTGTCGCAACTGTATGCGAGACCATGTTCAGACCAAGATCTCCAACGTTATAATACACCTAGAACTTCTTTCGTTGATACGACTTATCATCACCGTCCTCCTTTTCCTCCACAATATGATAATGATCACTATCACTCTCATGGTCCACCAGTTTATAATACACCTGGAACTTATATGGAGCCCCCTCGTCCTGTTCCACAAGGAGCGCCCTCTTATGGTCCACCAGTAGATTCGCCATATTTCGCTCATCAACAGGATCATCAACCTCCTCCTTATCCTCCTCATCCTTCTTATCCACCTCCTCGTTATTAGACTGTATAAGTCACGAAGTCAACTTTGGTGCTTCATGACGTTTGTCAGGTAGTCCAGGGAAACATCGTTTTATCCACTGCAGTCGAATGAAATTTTTATGTATCCAAAAATTATAAATTAAGTCACTGAACGGTAATTTTCATTTTGCAATGAGAATACATGTATAAACAATGCAATCCACATAATAAAACACTCAGGTGTGACACTATAAAGTGTGTTTCGTTGATTTCCTTGTTTCAATTTTAGATTGCAATTAGGGCCAATCTATTTTCGTTTTTACTAAATAGTAAATATATCAGCGCATCAGAGATTTAAAAAAATTATCTCACTTGCAAGTATTTAATCAATCGCCCGCTTCCCTAGATAATTATCAAAAATCATGTCGAAGGATGATTTTTTATTTGAATACTCATTTTCAGTTTATGTTCTATTAGAATTAAGACTACGTTAGAAATGTCAAAAAATAAAAACTTTTGTACATTTGAATTAATTTATCAAATTATCCTAAGAAGTTTGAGAAATTTTCGCAATTTCATCATATATTCGTAACTCATGAAAATATTAGAATTATTAGACATTTTTTTGTTGAGGAGGCATTTAGGTTAATTTAGGCCTATAATGGCAGGAACGTAGCCCAAAAATATAAAACAAAAATAGCGGGGCACTTCACCCATGCACCCGGCTACGGCCTTTATTATTGATCAATTTTTATGTGACGCATAGTTTTTGTTTCAATCTAATAAATAATTTTAAAAATTAAAAAAATCAATCTTTGGAAAAACAACACAACGTACAAAAAAAATTGGTAAACCAAAGTCGTTCACAAAAAAAAGACCTACAAATATATTATTAGTTATTTTTTGATTGAATGCGTATTTTTTATTTGAATCGTGAAAATAAGATTTGAAAGAAACAAATTAAGTTTTTGGTAAAACGACACAACGTACAATAAAATGTTAATTAAGAAAATGGTTTTTGTACAAGATGCGCACTTTTTTCAAATTATAAAAACAATGAAAAAATCTTTTTTCTTAAAAACGCGTAGTACGATGTTTTTCTTTCTTGGCTTAAAATAACCGGGAAGCATTCCCAAAACACGTATAAAAAGAAACTGAATGTGCGAGTACTTTTGGGTTGAACTTGATCGAGGCTAGCCGTGTAAGCACAAATAAATACACTAAAGTACTTCGCAGCGGTACCTTAATAGTGCAGCGATTCAGATTCCTCCCGCAAAGAAGCAGTTTTTATAAAGCATCAATCTTTACACATCTTCAGGATGACAATTCTCCACAATCGTTGTCAAGAAGATTTTTTTGGTTCCATGATGCCTTTACATCAAATCTGTTTTCATAATTTAAACAAAAAATTCTGTAAGATGGTCAACTTTTTTTTCGTGAAAGTGCGCGGTAACATAGGAGCTTCAATGTGAACCACAATAAAAATGAATGCATTTGAAGATTATTTTTATTAATAATTAAAAATCTTTATTGCAAATTCTACTCTTTAACTATATCTTTTTTCAATGCAGAAATATCTCTTTCTTACACCCGACGAGCTTCGACAGTAGAAATATTTATTTTTATTTCGACTGTTCCAAGTCGCGCCAAAAGTCCAAGAACATATTTAATCAAGACCTCACCTCTTCTTGTCTCCTTTGCCCTATTGTTTAACTTTCATTAAAGTAGCTCACTCCACTCGACGTTAGTCCCCCTTTTTCTCCATGTAATCTTCATTAAATGTCCTCAAACTTCAACACGAATATTACGAAACTAAAAGCAATTCATTGTTTAAACATCAGAAGAATTGAGAAATTTTTACTTTACTCGTTGTTAACGTTTATTTTTAACAGAATGTTATTTAAAAAGTATAGATACAAATTATCTAACCAATAGTTCAATGTTCCCAACCAAAAATTACATGAAACATGTTTTGACAACTTTTTACTCCATCCCTCCCCCATGTCATAAGTTTTATTGAATACAATTCAGTTCCTTACCATCCGAGACATATGTTGTCACATATGTGAAAAATGATCAGAAGCTAAAAAAAAATCAATGCCGTCAATTTTACAGTTTAAAATTAAAGAATTTTCAATTGAAAATAAAGTTCAATTTTAAATCTTTAAAACTGAATAATTTTCAAATTTAAATCTTCAAAATCATAAAAATTTGAAACATAAAGAATTCTCCATAGTAAATCTTGAAATTGACCCAACTATTCAAAAAAAAGTTTGTATAATTACATCACATCAAACTGTGAACATTTCAAAATTAAGAATCTTCAATTTTTTTCTATCAATTAAATTTTTATAGTCGCATAAACTGCCGCATAAACATAATTATATTTAATAGTACTTTAAATTTAAGCCTTTTTTAATCACTAGTAACGCATCTGCAATTATTCAATTACTGAATCATTTAACATAAACATTTTGAGGAACAATTTCAAACATAATGAAAGCTAATTAAAATGTAACAAAACGAGATTATACCATTGTCTGAAATCTTTTATCAAATCACTTAACTTTATACTTTTAGCAACAATTTAGAAGTTTTAAATTCTTTACTGAAGGTTTTAGGTATGTTTACTTCCTATTTATTGTGTATTAAAATCTAGGAAATTATATAAAAAAATCTAAGGGTGTATTTAGTAAATAATCCAAAGCTACATACCACCACCCCCACAAAAAAGCAGCGCAATAAAAACACTAAGGTGCTAGCCAAAAAACTAACCACTTTAAGTCCGAGTCATTTTCCACTTTTTCTTTAAATATTAACTTTGTCCTAAAATTATTTTAGTAGTTTAGTCCTGAAGTACGAAATGAAAAATTGCCAAGCAATATTAACATAATTTTTTCATCACTTGAAACTCTCAGATGTCACTTATATTGAATTGAAAAGCATAGAAATCAAGAGTAGAATTCAATACAGTGAAGTCTCCCTATTTGAACGGCCTTGAAACGTAAAGATTCAATAATTGGAAGGCTGGAGGGGCCCCCACCTTTACCGCGACCATCAGGTTATTTTAGTCAAGCGATTTTCATTGGCTGCACCGGCATTGCATCGATGCGCCCGCTGTAAGCAACTATAAAATTAATTAATAAATTAATTTAATTAATTTACCAACTACAAAACCATATAATTAAATCAAAAAGCGACTCAAATATTTCGCGGAATAGTGAGTATTGTAGCATGACGTCACGGCCATGCTAAGATAGGTGGAAATGTCAGGAAGCTTAGCATAGTTCTCGACATGGGACTGGAACTGCATATTCCTTTTTGTAGAAAATATTCTAAATGTAAAAGTAAGTTGTAAATGTCTGAATAGTAATATTCTCAAAGTGATGCGCAATTCTATTTCGTCCTTTTATCGGTTGAAGAACTTTCAGTTTCACGAAATATAATAAACTATCCGAAATATGAGGTGAGAGTACCTGATCTGCTATACTAACCTGACATTTTTGATATTTTATTTTCTTTAGTGACACTGAAAGGTCGTCAATCCACAAAAGAATGGAACATGACTGAGAAAATACATTCTACACTATGTAAATATTACTATTCGTATATATTTAGGACCTGTTTTTACGTTTAAAATATTTTCTCCGAAGCATTCTCTAAAGCTTCCTGACATTTCCACCTATCCTATCATGACCATGACGTCATGCTAAAATACTCAATTTAAACCAACGAGGGCTTCCTGCTCTTCGGGCCACTTTTCAATTGGTCAGCAACTGACGCGTGCGTGACCGTACAACCCCTACAGGGACCGTGATGGGAGGTGACGGAACTGCGCAATTTCAAATAACCGTGTATGGGGGACTTTAAGTAGGCGATATTTCAAATAGGCGAGACTTCAAATAGGTGAGACTTTACTGTATTTGAGAATTAAGGATTTTAAAAATAACTTTAAAGTCTGTCCCACAGGTTTTTTGTCTTGTCACTCTGCATTTCTATTTCAGGTTAAAATAAAATTGATAAAATAATTAAGAAAGCAATTAAATAAAACTGACACACTTCTTGATCTCTTAGTTTTATATTTTCAGTCTCTTGGGATATCCTCAACTAACAAAATATACTATTTTGTCAGTTAAGGGTAACCCAAGAGCCTGAAAATATAATAATAAAAATTTAAGTACCCGTGTAAAATATTTTACACTGGTTTAAAATATTTTTTTTGTATTCGAGAATCTCATCTCCTGAACTAAATCGACAAATCAAAAGAATGTTGATAATCTTCAGAAATATAAATTCCAAAAAGAATAATTGTAGAATTTTTTTCAACTCCAGCATAAGATTTCTTAAAATTTACGAACTTCTTCAAATTCACTTTGACTAATCGATCTCATTCATTAGATGGAGAAAAATTCGAGAAGGAATGAAAATATAAGAATGCAAGTCGAATAGTTCCATTTCCTATACTTCAATTTGATCACTTTTCTCCATCCCAATAAAGTAGCTTTCCGAATATGTATGTATACATCGAATTTTTTTCGTTTCCTAAAAAGCGAGTAGTCCTTTTTGAATTCAGAAGTTTTCACATTTCCTTCGAAGTGCAGAAACTCGAGTAGCAATTTATTTCAGCGAACAGCGTCGACACGCTGGCTCACATCCAAATTCCTCCGTAAATCAGCCGATCTCGAAGAAAAATGTTAGTCAAAGGCAAAAGGGTTTGTATCCTCGTTTTACATATATATCTGAAGCCTCTCCAGCAACGAACTTCCAGATTCCACTCTTTCTGAAATACAAGACGAAACAATGCAAAGGGTGAAATGTCAATCCACAACACTATCTGGTTCAAATTCATTTGGGAAGCGATTTACAGAATCTCAGCATCTCGGATTTCTTTGTTTGAATCCCTCAGGAAAAGGGAGAAATTTCTTCAAGAATTTATATTAAAATGGATGCGAAGCGACTTTTTAGAATTAGATAAATGGGAAAAATAAGAGAGAATAGAAACGAGAAATTGGAATAACAATGAGAGACCTTTCGAAGGAACCCATTCGAAAGATGTTTTATTCTTTCATTTAATTTGAAGGTGGCAGTAGTCAAGTTAGTTAGAATTTAATCCTTTTATTCGATGAAATTTTCGAAATTCCGTCGAGATATCTTCGACAGTACAAAAATTAGAAGGTTGAAAAGGAAATATATGGGATGATCAGTATTCAGGGTATCTACCCGATGGATGATTTTAAATTACAAGTCAATTGTTAATTCTTTCCGGTCAATTTAAAACAAACAGTTCTAAAGATTTGCATGATTTCGAACGATTTTCAAATATTTCAATATGTTTCTAAACATTTTAAAATATTTATAATTCGAAACAGGGAATATTGATCAAGAATGATAATTCTGATTTTAAACAGAAAATTTTGGAAAAGAATTACTATTCTAATTTGAAACAGAAAATTGAAAAAAAAATTTTTATTGGGGGGCCAAATTCTATAACTACCTATACATTTTTCTCGCTGAACTGAGTTGACTACCGGAAACTCTTCAAAAAAGCTTAGAATTTTAATTTTAAAAGAACATACTCTTATAGAAATATGAATTGCGCATCTTTTTTCTCTGAAACAAGATTTTTTTTGGCTTTCTAAATAACCCCGAAACCCAGTGTTCTAGAAAACAAATTTTTTTTGTTCACCCTGAGAAAAAACATGCGCAATTCAATTTCCTAAAAGAATATATACTTTTAAAATAAAAAATTCCAAACTTTTTTTAAAAGTCTTCAGGGACCAACGGCGCGGCGTTTAGCGAGAAAAATGTATAGGCGATTATAGAATCCAGTCCCTCAATTCTCAATTTGAACAAGGATTTTTTTAAATTACCTTCTTCTAAATTGGAATTAAAATTATATTCCACAATTCCCGCCCTATGTCCGAAATTCTCTGTTTGAATTTAAATAATAATTCTTTATGAAAATACCCTGTCCTGAAACCTAAATTTTAATTCTTTACGGAAATTCCTTGTCTCAAAGCCTAAATCATTTTTTTTTACGGAAAGTCTCTATTCCTAGTCAAAATTTCATTCATTTCGACAAATTTCCTGTTCCAAGTCAGAATAACATTAATTCACAAAATTGTCTCGTATCATTTAGAAATATACATTTAGTCACCTGATTTTTTCCGAAGAAGTTCCAAATTGTGACGAATTCTGACTTAGAGCAGGAATTTGATTAAATTAACTTGTTCTAAATCCGAATTAAAATTCTTTTACAATATTCCCGTTCCATGTACAAAATTTCCTGTTCCAAGTCAAATTATAGTTGTTTACGGAAACTCTTTGTGCTAAAGTAAAAATTATAATTCTTAAAAAAATTTACTGTTCTAAAGTGAAACTAAAATAAAAATTATAATTCCTTACGAAAATTCTCTGTCCCAGTTTTTAGAATTATATATCTTTACTAAAATTCTCTGTCCTGAAGTAAAATTTATATTTTTCCCAGAAATTCCGAGTTCTATCTTAGAATGTTAATTTTGTAAGAAGCTCCCATGTCTCAGCGTCAAAATGATATTTTCTTACTGAAAGCACCAAATCAAAATTATAATTCTTCACTAAAATTCCCTGTCCTGAAGTAAAAATTATCAAGATTTAAGAGATTTTATAGTAGCTTTAATTATTTCGAAGGATATACGGGGTTTGGAAGGTTTTAAGCTATTTTAATAGATTTTAAAGAATTTCAAGAGATTTTAAAAATTTCAAGGGATTTCAAAGAAATGTGTAGAATTTCCAAAGATTTTGAAATAGATTTTAAGGGATTTCTAAGGAACTTTGGCAAATAAATTATCTAAAATAAAAATTTCAATAAATTCCTGGTGATCCCAAACATTTTGAAACATTTTAAGGTACTTCAAGGAATTTCACGAGATTTCAAGGTATTTCTGCAATGTCAAGAGATTTCAAAAAAATTTTGTAGGATTGCTAAATATTTTAAGCTCGAATTTAAGAGATTTCTGGAGACTTTGGAAAATGACTTACATTATATGAAATTTGAAGGGATTTCTAGCAATTCCAAAATTTTTCAAGGATGTTTAAGATATTTCAAGGCATTTTAAATGATTTGAAACACCTAACTGAATCTGCAAAGATTATAAAAATTTCTAGACTACTGAAAGGTCTTTTTTAGAAGATCTTTAATGAATAAGTTTAATTTAACTTATACTGAAGGGACTTAAAATGATTATTTTCTAATTATTTTAATGGATTATTACGATTTCCAAAGATTGCAGTGGATTTATACTTCAGGCTCGATTTTAAGAGATTCCCAGAGAACTATTATTCTATGATCGTTTTCTACACGATGATTCTATATAATGAATGTCCTATAATTCCGAAAAAATTATGGGAAATTCATTATCGAGAAATCATCATAGGCCTATACTAATTTTCCTATAACATAGTTTTGTAAGTGCAGTTTGCAATTTTGAAAGAAAGTCCCAATTACTGAATGAATAGATGAACCGTTATGAAATTCGTCATGCACAATTTAAAAATAGATAAAAATGCTGTAAAAATGAATGAGGTTTGTAGAATGAAGGATAGTGATGTGTGCAAATTAGCAATGTCCACAGAAAAACATAGGTTTTGTACTCGAAACCTCCATAGATCAGCCAGAGGCATTCCAATTTTATACTTTGTTTGGATACTTTGTTTGTATTTATAATTAAATGGGGCTCATTTCATGAGCACTTTGCTTCCCGTTAGCAAAGTTATTTGCTTCCTCATAGAGAAAGCATTAGTTATTATTTTCAACAATAGACAAACCAAAGTCTTCATTTTGATAAAGGACCCCGCACCAAATGTACAGAAAAAAGCCTTATGATAAAAA
>CAKNYM010053398.1:723886-761195 GCA_932195095.1 Andricus curvator
TTTTTTATCATAAGGCTTTTTTCTGTACATTTGGTGCGGGGTCCTTTGGCAAATATTCAAATTCCTGATTCAGTTACAGATATTCTCGGATTAGGTCAAGGTTTTAGTAACCATGTGATTAAAAGTAAATCAAAACAAATGATGGAAATAGTCCAAGATGTTGAATCAAGTATACACAAAATTCCAATATTAGATCAACAGGATTTCCGTAATAAGGTTTTACACTTGTCGAAGAGCTTTGTGGATACAAATTGTTTGCAAATTAGTAGTATTGATCGTAAAATTTCTGAAGGTTTCAAGATAACGAAAGGTTTCCTTAAAAACAACCCTGATATAATTTGCATGAATGCTGATAAAGGCAATATTACAATTTGTATGAAGAAATCGGATTATATTAGGGATATGGAGGATTTACTTTCCAATCGTGATAACTTTGAATTATTGAATGAAAATCCGTTGAAACAATTAAGAAGAGACACTTTCAAGATTCTAGACAATTAGAGAAAGAAAGGACTTTCGGGAAACGATACAAGATGGACTGATATAAATACCGAAGACGCAGTTCTTGCAAGATGTTACGGTTTGAGAAAGATTCATGAAGATGGCTATCCTTTGAGATTAATTATTTCAACTATTAACAGTCCCACGAAATTTTCAGAAAAAAACTTTAATTTGATACTTAAAGACTCAATTACAACTTCCAAATACAATATTAAAAATAGCTGGGAATTCCAAAAAATTATTATTGAAAAAACTGTTCCTGATGACCATGTAATGATTTCTTTGAATGTTGTTGCAATGTTTCCAAATATACCCCTTGAATTGATTAAACAGGAAATTTTAAATAGATGGGATAATATAAAAACACGTCCTCGATTAAGTCAAAAAGATTTTATTGAAGGGATAGTTTTCATTATGAACTCAACTTATTTCAAATTCAATGGATCTTTTTATAGGCAAAAATTCGGTACTTCCATAGGTTCAGTCATTTCTCCGATTTTAGCATAAATAGTTATGGAAGATTTGGAGGTCTTTGCTTTCAAGAAGCTGCATTTTGTTTAGCCCTTTTACTTTCGGTATGTTGATGACACCTTATTATGTGTTCCTCTAGTAAAGTTGCAGGCAGTTTTTGATACTTTTAATAGTTTTCATTCAAAACTTCAGTTCACCCATGAAATAAAGAATAATGGAATCGTTTTTTTGGACGTGGAAGTAATTAAGGGTCAGGATGGTAATATTATTACCAATTGGTATAGGAAAAGTACATATTCAGGTAGAATTTTAAATTTCTTTTCGGCTCATCCTTTTCAAAACAAAATTGCAGTAATCAAAAACTTAGTTGACAGAGCTCTAGGTTTGTCCCACATTTCATTTCACAAAGAGAATTTAAATATAGTTAGGAATATCCTTTTTCTTAATCATTACACACAAAAGTTGATGGAGCAACATATCACAATTAGAATTCAACAAATCAAAAACAAACAAAGTAACATTTTATCTACAGATAATCAGGAAGAATTTAAAGAATATAGTTCTTTCAATACTTTTGTTCTTCCTTTTTTTGGTCAAATTTCGAAAACTATTGAATTTATGTTGAAAAAATTTATTATTCATACTATTTTCCGTATACCATTTAAAATGGATTCAATAATAACTTTTGGTAAAGATCCTTCAGATAAATTTGAAAAAGGTGGTGTTGTTTCCAAGATCACTTGCAAGATCTGTGTGATGACTTATGTGGGACAGACTGGCAGACTTCTTAATATTAGGGTGGAGGAACACAAAAGTGATGTTCGTTTAGGACGTTGTTATAAGAGCGTTCTTGCTAGACATACGAGAGGGTTTGTTGATGTTGACCATGAGTTTGACTGGGATAATGTTGAAATTTTACACAGTGAAAGTAATGAGAGAATTGATGGAAATGCTTTATATTGGAAAACAAAATAAGTTGTGTATTAATTTAAAAACTGATTTGGATAAATTAAACAAAAGTTATTCTAGTATGATTAATTACATTTAGCAATACGTTTTCATGGGTCTTGACTTTCTCTCATTTCTTGTTTGTTTATAACGGATTTGTCTTTTGACCCACATTCAGTTGTCAGGTATCGAGATGATAGCGTCGTTATTTCGTCGCTGTTCCTACCTGCTTTAATTTTTCTTGCCTTGATAAGGCTGCTGTGTGAGTACCGAAACGTTGGTAAATATTGTGCATGCTTTCATATTGTGATTTGATAATAATAAAAATAAAAAAGACCAAAGAAATAAAAAAGAGAAGGAAGGGGATGTGGTTGGTTGCCTTCTCATTTTTCTTTCCTCTTTTTTATTTTTGTGCAAAGAAACAAATTTTTTTGTTTTTAGGAATTGCAATAGGAGCATTTTGTGGTGTTTGTCCTTTGATCGTTGAATTCTTGTTTTGTTTTCAGGAATTCTATACATTAGCTTGATTATTGGACGTTAAATGGGACTTTGAATTTGATTTTATTCTAATTTGAAATTCTTAAATTTCAATTTCTTTTAACCTTAAATTTAAGAGGAAATCCCATTTGTGTCCACTTGAGGCTCGCAACCTCTAATTTTTTTTTGTTGGTATTAAATTAATTTTAAACTCTCGAATCACCCTAAAAACGAATACATTTATACTGATCACATATCTGAGAAGACCTGTTTATGTCAACGAGACTGTTAACTGAAACGATTTCATTACGAAGCGAGAAAAAGATGTAACACGGTCGACGTCCAGGGCAAAGGCGTAAAATTCTCAACTGTTATTTGTACGTCAGCGAAGTCTCGTACTCATTTTTTTTATTTATGCGTCACATCAGCCCTCTGCATCTTGGGTTCTCTGATGAAATATTTAATAAAGTCATTACCCGGCTGCCCGAGACGCAGACGCCGCGACAACGTAATAAATTATCAGGGAAGTTTTCCAACGTAATTCCAAAGCTTTTTCCAATTAAATTTCCACACTCTGAGGTCTCCTTGTGGCAAAAGTTCTATCGAACTTGATCGAAAGTGGTCCATTGTTGGCACTGAATTAGGAACTCTTTTATTCATTTTAGACTCGTGAACCAAGTTGCTCATTTCTTAGCATTTTTTATTTAACCAACCTTGATTCTTCTAAATTAATTTATAATCAAGTATTATTGAAATTATATGCAATCATAAATATATTCTGCATGTTTTAAGAGAAAATATTTCAGTATTTCAAGGTATTCTATGCTGCATCCTAACAACTATTAATCCATTCACTGATTTTTCTTAATTAATTCTACTTGTAAGAAAAGAAGTTTGATTAACAAATCTTTTATATGAAAAATGTATTTACAAAAAAAATGAAATTTTATTACTTGTATAACATTTTTGAGATTGGACCAAATTTGTTTCAAATCAGGCGGAATAGATCGACTACGAAATATGTTGTTTTTCAGAAAAAAAGCAACAAATATTTTCTTGATTTTATACAAAAACCTTTCGGAGGAAGTTTTCATTTGAAATTATAATAAGTCGGTTTTATCGAAAAATGCATTTTTTTTTATTTTTGGCAACTTTTTTTTTAATTTCCATAATAAGGAAGATATCCTGTGAATTTTATGCGGCCCAAAACAAAATTTTCGATTTTGTAAAACCATTTTTATAAAATGTAGTTTAAATTTTTTTCCCGGATTTTGCAAACGATATCGATGGAAAAGTGGTATTTAATAGTATTTTTCAAGATTTCTTTTTTTCAGTTTTGACCCCTAGTTGTTATTTGTTGTTATTCATTATATTACTTATCACAGCTAACTACGCTTAAAACACATATTTTTCTTTAATTATTTATAGTTTTAATCAAAATCAATTTTTCACGCCCAAAACTTTATATCTTTATATATGTGTTTTAAAAATTTGTTATAACAAAATTTATTAAAAGGCTTGACAAGAGACCGCAAAGAGTCCGAAATGTTGCCAACTTTAAATGCAATCTTGTTTTTTCTTGGACCATATGCACCGGAAACTTTTAATTAAATTTTTAAAGTGTACTTTTAAAGTTCCTTTATTTATTTAAAGGCAAAGTTCTCAACTTTAAATGAAAGAACGATGAAATTTCGAGTTTTAAATTTGTTATAATTGATAAAAAACGTATATTTTAAACCAGTTTAGTTCATTCTTCACAAAATAAATTCATTTCGAATCCGTATATTTAATTTTCTGTCTAAAATTTATTTACAGTATTATTGATCTCTGAAATTAGTATTGTAATTTCAATCAAATTTCCGTAATTCACAGTCGAAAAAATATCTCTTTTTTTGAATTAAACTGAGCACCTTTTTCTAATTTCTACGTGCAATGTACATTCTGCCATTTAAACTTTGAAAAAATCAAACTAAGTGAAAAGTTTTCCAGAATGAACTTGAACCGAAGATTGAACTTGAACTTGAGCCAAGAAAAGTATTTTGTTCTTTCTACGGCAAAAAAGTGTTTCTTTAATTCAAAACATTTGCTTCCTAATAGAGGGAGGTTTGTTATCACCTCAATGTTTAAATCTACTTTTTTGAAATATTTTGATATAATTCGACCCCAAGCAGGAACTCGAAAATTCGTCTTTACATTCTCATCCTAATGAGAAGTTCTATTAAGTAATTTTTGAAGTTTTACGTAAAATGTGCCTTCGTTGGTTTTCATTGAATCTCCACGCTTTAAGACCCCCTGAATCAGAAAAAACGATTTTTACAAAGGTGTCTGTCTGCTTGTCTGTCTGTACGTCTGTATCCTGTAGACACGATAACTTAAAAAAAAACTGATCAGAGAACGATTTCGTTAACTAGCTATTTTTGAGCAACGGTTCCAGTTTTATCTATCAAAAATGCTTTTTAAAAAATAAAAAATTCAGTTTTCCAGGAAAACTATACGAGATATAAAAAAATGTTATGAAGAAAAATTGTTCAACTCAAAAAGACAAACAAATTTTGTCAAAGCTATTTTTTGATAAGACGCATATTTATCGTTTTAATCGCGAAAAATGTTATTGAAAATGAAAAAATCCATTTTGCGGACAAACTGTGAAATAAGAAAAAAAATGAGTTGACAAAAATTGTTCACCCAAAAGAAATCTACAAATTTATTGTTAATAACTTTTTGATAGGACGCGTCGTTTTTGTTTTAATCGCGAAAAATTACATTACAAATGAAGAAATTAAATTTTTTTCAAAAAAGACACAAGGTACTTTTGACCTTTTTTTCTCATGAGACACGTGATGCGAATGTGTTCGTTAGAGCCGAAGGAGCTTTAACAAAAGAAAATTCACAATTACTAAATTTCAGTTGTCGATGGTTTGACCTTTAATTTTAAAAGTTCTATGCAAAAATGTGGAGATGAATATGTCATCGAGCGAAAAGAGCTGCGCGCGATGAGTATGTCCCCGCATGTGGTGCATATTAGGTCACTATAAAAAATATGACAGCAAGGAAAAAATCAAGCCTATTCATGAAAAAATGGCCAAAATGTGCATTTGTTCATAAAAATTGTTTGAATATTTACCAGTTTCTGTCACTATTGAAAATATGACAGCAAGGAGTCTTTTGCAAGACATTTCGAATTAATCCCGCAAAAAATCAAGTCTATTAATGAAAAAATGGTCGAAATGTGCATTTAATTATAAAAAATTGTTTAAATAATCAACACTCTTTGGTCACTGTGAAAAATATGACAGCAAGGTGTCTTTGGCAAGACATTTCAAGTTGATTCTGCAAAAAAATCAATTCTATTCATAAAAAAATCGTTAAAATGTGCATTTGTTTATAAAATTTTTTGAACCATTAACATTTTTTGGTCGCGATGAAAAATATTGTAGCAAGAAGTCTTTGGCAAAACACGTTAATTTGATTCCGCAAAAAAAAAATCAAGCCTCTACATGAAAAAATGGTCAAAATGTGCATTTGTTCATAAAAATTGTTCAAATAATTACCAGTTTCTGTCACTATTGAAAATATAACAGCAAAGAGTCTTTTGCAAGACATTTCGAATTAATTCCGCAAAAAATCAAGTCTATTATTGAAAAATAGTCAGAATGTGCATTTAACTATAAAAATTGTTTAAATAATTAAAAACTTTTTGGTCACTATGAAAAATATGACAGCCAGGTGTCTTTGGCAAGACATTTCAAGTTGATTCTGCAAAAAAATCAATTCTATTAATGAAAAAATCGTTAAAATGTGCATTTGTTTATAAAAATTTTTGAACCATTAACATTTTTCGGTCGCTATGAAAAATATTGTAGCAAGGAGTCTTTCGCAAAACATGTTAATTTTATTCCGTAAAAAAATCAAGCCTTTTCATAAAAAAATGGTCAAAATGTGCATTTGTTCATAAAAATTGTTTAAATAATTACCAGTTTCTGTCACTATTGAAAATATGACAGCAAAGAGTCTTTTTCAAGACATTTCGAATGAATCCCGAAAAAAATCAAGTCTATTATTGAAAAAATGGTCAGAATGTGCATTTAATTATAAAAATTGTTTGAATAATTAAAACTTTTTGGTCACTATGAAAAATATGACAGCAAGGTGTCTTTGGCAAGACATTTCAAGTTGATTCTGCAAAAAAATCAATCCTTTTCATGAAAAAATCGTTAAACTGTGCATTTGTTTATACAAATTTTTAAACCATTAACATTTTTTGGTCGCTATGAAAAATATTATAGCAAGGAGTCTTTGGCGAAACATGTTGATTTGATTTCGCAAAAAAAATCAAGCCTTTTCATAAAAAAATGGTCAAAATGTGCATTTGTTTATAAAAATTGTTTAAATAATTGGCAATCATAAAAGATATGGGTTAAAATTAGCTAATCATTGCTATCAATCAACTACAACTTGTAGTTATTTACTACAAGAAACTATCCACCTAGAAACACTACCCGAATCGGGTAGTGTCACGCCTACCCTGAAAGGGAAATGGCTTAATGGTATACTTATTGCGAATCACGAAAAAATTACTTTTAATAATTAATTTGTTTATAACATTATAAACAAATTTTTTTGTTACTTTAACCCACTCAAAATTATTTTAAGTTAGTCATTACATTGATTTATGACCTTTTTTTAATGAATTTGAAAGTCTTAGAAGAAATGGTACCACGGAAAAGTTTAGCAACAAAAAGTTGTAACTTTGTTGTTAAAAAGCACATTTCTGTTGAGTCGAAATAAAATATCCGCAGTTACTCGTTATACCTGGAAGCCTTAAGGTCATTTCTAAAATACAGACATTAAAATCCGTTAAGAATTGCACTGACGGTCCGCAATATAACCGACCGTAAAATTAAAATTGGTCAATTATGGGGTTTTCTTTTGGGGCCACCTTTAAATGTTAGATTGAAAAAAGCGGACTTTTCCCCTTGTTAAATGAATGGGAAACGTAATGGTCTCAGCGCGACCCCTGAATAATAACCTGAATGGAACACATTTTTTTTACTGAAAACAAACCTCCCTCTACGAGGAAGCAAATTTATTTGATTCCTGTTAGGAAGGAAAGTGCTCATGAAGTGAGAAGAAATGAATACATATATGGTGAATACACCCATTATTCTTTGTATCGGTATTATTTAATTGTTTTAGATTTACATTTCGTTTTTGCTTGAATTAAATTATTCTATGACATTTTTACTCAATCTTACGGTTGAAAGGTACAATTCCAATTTCTTCTTCGGACATTCGAGTAATGTTGCAGTTATACAAATGTAATTGAACGGGATTGCGGCGGTATAATACTGTTTGATACAAGTATAACAAAACACCATGAGAATTCAATTTTCCAACGATTAATTTATTGGGTGATACGAGTACCCTGGCAGGTAGGCTTATTCTGAAAATTCGACCGCCTTGATCTCCACATCCTAGGCGAAGAAGGTTACGAGTTCTTACATTTTTGATTTGATAACCAGAAGGGATAGGATGTAGTAGAATAGGAGCATAACGAGGTGGAGATGAATGAGGAGATCGTCTACTAGACGGTTGGCTAAGTACGTTAAAATAATCCCCGACAGTATTCATCGGTGAAATTAATTCTGAAAAAAAGATATTGATACCTCCATGTTAGAAAAAATCCTCTTGGAGTATACGTCTGAAACGACTACACTGGCGTGAGTAGTTTAAAACACCTATTTTTATAGTTGGCTCTTTGTTTTAATACGCATACCTGGCAAACAGCAGACATTTTTACTGATTAATACTCTCTGGTTTATTATATTATTTAGAATCGTTTTAAACTCACATCAGTTTCTTGAAATTCAATCAAATTGATTCAAATTTACATTTAATTCTTTTGTTTCTTTCAACTTCCTGAAAATCATCTGAATGCTTCCGAATTCCCTGAATTATCGGAATTCCTCTAAGGTCTCAGTGAATGCGAAGAATTCGAGGATTTCGGATAAATGAGGTAATTAAGGTAATTGGAGGATTCAATGAATTCAGAGAAATCAAAGAATTAAGGAATTATGAGGAATAAAGGAATTGATTCAATGCAGGATATTCAGAAGAATTCAAGGAGGTCAAGGATTTCAGGGGTTGAGTCATACCAACATTCGGCAAGTCACATCGCGGCTAAACACATTTGTGGCAAGTCACATTCCAGTATGACGTTGCAATATGATTTTCCGCACTTTTGCTGATTTTTCCCAGACTTCACATTTTTCCGCAAAAGAGATGCGGCATTGTGACCTGCCGCAAATGTGGCTCGCCGCAAATGTGAATTTTTCTCACTTTTCCCAAGTTTGTGTGGGCTGTAAATGTTTCTGAAAGAGAGATGCCACAATGTGACTTTTAAGAAATTCAAGGAAAGCAAGGAATTTATAGTATTTGAGGAATTTAGGGATTTTAAGGAATTCGAAGAATTCAGGGTATTCAGAGGAATTTAAGGATTCATAGAATTTAGGGTATTCCGAAGAATCAAAGAGTTAAAGGAATCAATAAGATTTCGTAGAATTACACTACGAGTCGAAAGTCAGATTGAAAACCTCGTTAGACAGCTTGTTAAATTCCGCGTCGATTGAGCTCTACTTAACGTATTTTCGACACATAGGGGCCCAGGCATCATGTAAGAAAGATCGACCTAGTTTCCGCTTTTCACTCATTTTCAATTTTCAATTTTCACCAAATTTTACCAAAAATTTAATAAAATATTTACTTGTTCTCAAATTGTCCAATTAATGAAATGCAGACACTTAATGGAATTCAGAGATTTCAAGGAATTCAGAGAAATAAACAAATTCAGAAAAATATAGGAATTTGAGGAATTTAGAGAAAATAAGGATTTCATATAATTCAGGGGAGTATTAAATATTACTAAACATGTCTTCTATTTTCCGCGTTTACGTAGTAAAACATACTAAAACGACAGGCCAACTTGAAAACCATAGTGGTTCTTTTAGGCGTACATATAAAAAAAAACTTTTCTCATAAATAGGGTTGTTTCCAATGCCAGATATAAGTTCTCCAATTATGGATTTTATATTTTCCAAAATTGTGACTAAATGAACCTTAATAAAATATTTTTTCACCTTTTTTTCACTATTGTTAATTCAATTTGAAATCTTTCAACTATGTGTATTTAATGACCTGAGTGACATGCATCCGGTTCGATTTTGAAACAATCAGATTTTAAGTTTCAGTGGTCCTCACAAATGTTTTACTGTGACCCTTTTAGCATATTTTTAGAGACTGATATTTTGTTTTGGTCAACAAATTTCCAAAATTTTCGATTCTTCAATGTTAAGTATCAAATTATGCATTTGAAAATTATTTTAGCTAAATTTCCGAGAAACCGTATTGAATTACATATACGTATAAAATTATTGGAGAAATTAAATTCTTGCTATTGTGGCGTTTTATCGCTATGGATTTGATATTATATTATATAATATTATATTTTATTTACCAATGGAATTGAGGAAAACTGCTAACGTGAAGAAGATACACACATTAAAAATCGTCATTTTTCTAAAAATGGAGAAAACTAATTAATGAAAATACTTGTGTACTTGATGTAGATACAGTGAATTGGACTGTATCCTGATTATTTAATATAACATACAGCAGTCGCTATCTCATTCAAATTTTCATTTCATTATCTAATCAAGGTAATTAAAGGTAAACTTTAATCCTTTTTGTGTTTGAACTTAGCTTATTGCATTGAGATTTCTCGTTTGCGGATGGACGAGCTGAATCTTCTGGTAGAACCATTCGCCTCAAAATATCTTATATATTCCTTAACAGGCGTGACTTTCCAAGTTTATTTATCACCTAAATATATGAAAGACGTTTTTTTACTACCCATTATCTGGACAGTTTTATGATCAGTGAAATTTAAATTGAGAAATGATCTTCATTTTAAACCATAAAATCTCTCCATTTAAAAATCTTTTAGTTGTATTTTGATTTGTTAATTTTCATTATTTAAATTGAACATTTGTTCAGGGTTGTGATTTTTCTATTATTTTTTGAACTTTTTTTGCAGTTCAAGAAGTTCGGGACCACAATAACGTTACTTAACGCCTTTTATTTAATTTCACAAAATCTGCACTCAATATCTCAATTAGTGTAGACGCGAGTTGTAAAAAAAATGTTGGCACTCTCAGTTAAAAAAACATTTTTTGTTCTGATAAAAGTTTTTCTTCAATTCAAAAAGATTTTTCTTAAGTTTGAAGGTATTTCTTGTTTGACAGAAAAAACTATGCTAAATAATCGGTTTCTTTAATTCATGACAAATATATTTCTGAGCGCTGTCCAAATCTTCCTTACCATTACTGTTCAAATACCATCTATACCCTGAAAGAAAAGATTTAATTGAAATCGATTGACTGTAATTGCAAAACAAAATCGTTAATCGGTAATTCTGTGAAAACGCTATTCAATTCGTACATGGTGAATTGCATTCAATGTCCATTCGCTAAATTAGAATTAAGAATTCGTCCGTGAATTGAGCTGAATGTCTTCATTTTTAGGCATCATTAGAATATACTGCGTGTGTATACACCAAATCACAAACGGTTTTAATAATAATTGGCTGAGTTATGCAGATTTATGTTTTGAAAAATAAAAATGTTTAATACATTTTTTCTCAATGTTATGCTATTTCAGGTTGAGACTATATTTATTTTATAAGTATCAGCCCGTAAAATCCATTAGCGACGAAATATGTTGTTTTTTAAAATGAATTAGGCTACATTTATTTTTCCGAATTGAGAAAAAAAATTTCCACGAAGTTATGAGTATTTGAATTTTGACGTCTATTAAAAAACACACTATTTTTTTAAAACTTCAATAACGGTTTCTCTAATTTAGATATACCAATTCTCTTTTTGGTTTCTGGTGAGTTTTATAGCCCTCTTTCATAATCCGTCAAGAAATTTTAAACAGTTTAAAAATCTTGAATGGCATCACATTGTTTAAAAACATTGAAAGACGATTTAGTGGACCGGATAATTTTTTTCATAAAATCTAATTTTCACATTTTTCTCAAAAACAACGAGAGATATCAAAATAAAATAAGAATAAAAGTCTGCACATCTAGGAAAGTTCTTCAAAAAATACCTCTTGCCTTTTTGTGATATCTTGCTTTGTTTAGGAGAAATATTTGAAAATTTAATTTTCAAGAAAAAAATGCTAATAGACTCAAAAATGGTTTAGCCTGCATAGAACTGATCGAGTGCCCCGTCTATACAAGCGAAATCTTGTTAAAAAATGTTGCAAAAAATAAAAAAACTGAGTTTTTCCGAAAAATCTGCTTTTCATGTTTTCAAAATTCAAAGACAAAAGGAAATAAGATACCACTAAGCTATAACTAGAGAGATCGGAAGAAGAAAAAAGAATAAACCATTTTTGAGGCCATTAAAGGAAGGGAATATCGAAGCGAAGCGAGCTGCGCGCGATGAGTATGTCCCCGCAGATTTTTTTAAATATCCGCGCGTGAATGTGTATGTGTATGTATGCGGAAGAATTGGAACTCTGATTGATGACCATGTTGGATAGGATTTTGAGATAGATCGGCCAATTAGAAGTGGTTTCTTTGCATTTAGAAATTTGGAAAACATATTTTACCATGTTTCTATGTCAAATAGTTTTTTGATATTTGAAATACAACGATACTACATCTGATGTATTTGTTCGCGTTTTCGAGACACATAGATCGACCTACTGTAGAACCTTTTGTGACCTACTAGGACCGATTTAGGAAGTTTAAAAAAAATGGTTTATTCTGATTGTATCGAAAGAACTTTTTTGATATTTGAAATACTACCATATGAAGAAAACTTGTTTAATATTGGGAATACAACAGGACTGTGCATAATCTACTTATTCGCATTGTCGAGACGCATCGATTTACCTATTGAAAAACCTTTCATGATCTTTCACGAACTGCTAACACCATTTATTAATTTTTACACCAAATTATTTACTTTCTTTATAAAAGGAATTTTTTTTTTTGGATATTGGTAATATAGCAGTACTATTTTTAATGCAAAAAAAAATTGCTCACGTCTTCGAGATGCGTTGATTGATCTACTGAAGAACCTTCCATGACCTTTCATGATCAATCAATAGTGACTTTTACAAAGTTTAAAAAAATCTTGCTGGGCCTTTACACTCGCAGAGAGCGAACCATCCATTTGTACTTTTGTATCTAAATATACTATTATCAATTTCTTATTTTATATAACCTTTAACTTATAAAAACTATACTTGCAAACAATTCGTCATCCTTATTTTCTAGCTCATATAATGAGGAAAACATTTTCTTTTTCATTTGGAATATAACACTAATGTGAGTTAAAAAATTTTCCATCAAAACAAAACACATTGATTGACCCATTGATGGCCTCCGTGATTTACTAAAGATACGATTTTCGGTAAGAGAGAAACATAATATTGAAATATATTAAAAGTGTCTTTTTTCTTTTGTTAGGGAAAAAAGTCCGTCTATGAGGAATCAAATTTACTTGATACGCATGAGGAAGCAAAGTGCTAAAAAAATAAGAACAAATTAATACCCCATAGTAAATACACCCAGTTTACTTCAAAGCGGTATCGACCAATATTTCTAAATTAATTTATAACTTATAAATAAGAAAGAGAATGAGTCACACTCATATTTGTTTAGCAATCGCGAGAACACAATGTTCTAACGTGAAGAAAAACTTGTAAGACTAGCCCGACCTTTCATCACATCCTGTATTCTTCCTACGCGAGCCTTTGTACTATGCATGGAGAACGTGGCATGTAACAAAGATACTAATTACCATTTAGCTAATCTCCTGCGATTCGTCTCTAACGAGATATCGAACTCTCTATCTAGCATTTAAATCGAATCTCATTTGGTCGAAGCTAGTGGAGGACACAATGTGTTTGTTGACCAAACAATAAAGTGGACCGCAGCCCACAATAAACAAGCCAGGAGAGTTTTAGCCCATCCACGCGCGGATCTACAGGCTGGTGAAACCGGCGATCGCCCCCCCCCCCAGATTTTTTTCCCTTGCATTCACTTTTTTCTTTTGCACTGGGAAATACGGAAAAATGATAAAAACTATTAATATTTTAAAGATTGCAAAAAATTACACATCATAGTTTCATAATATTCAAATAATTCATACACTTTCTCTACATTGAAGCTCCTATGTTTCTGCTCGCTTTTAGCGTGTTTTTTGACTTGGAGCTTTTTCTGCCATGTCAATTTAAAAGTTTATTACATCATACGTCAGTTTCGACATCATATTTGACTTAAAGTAACATGAAGTTGTTCCACTTGCAAGGAAATGCTTCATAATTGATTTTCCAGTTATTACTTTTGCACTTCAGATTAAAATGATCAATTTTAAAAAGCTCGATGCCCAACTGTAGAATTCTTATTTATTTTTAACGAATTACTTTCAAGGTCCTAATTAGGAATACATCAGTTTTACACGAAGTTTACAATTGTTTAATTAATTATTTTTAAAGCTTTGAATTAAAAAGCATATCATTTTCAAAGTTTTTAGAATGATTAAACTTTGAAGGTTTAAAGACTGATTCTATTTTAAATCATGCAGAGAGGTCCAGATTAGGGTGTCAGAATAATTTGACCTTCAAATATATCATTGTACAATGAAAATACAGGGATATGTATTTCATAGTTTAGCCGAAATAATTATCTTAAGAATTGCGAGCTATTGAACACCTTCCAATTGTCAAAACCTATCGAAAACTGACAGAATTTTTTTTGAGACACTGTATTTTTCTACATGTGACATCTTTGATCTATCAAATGATACAAATAAAATATAAAAATTTTAGGAGATGACAAAATAGCGGCTATCATTCTGAAAATATAGAAACTAAATTTCCTCAAAAAGTCCAGCTATTAAAATTTATATTCAATTTAATTTATATTTGAAATGTCTACATTTTTAATTTAAAATTGTACTTTTGAATGCGCAATTCTGAAGTAGTTTCATTTTTGAGGCCTCGAAACTAAAGTGGTTTAGCTTCAAAAGTTTACATTCATTATAAATATTTGTTTGAAGTTATAATATTTTTAAAGTTTCCTAATTTTTAAATGCTGAATCAGAAACATTAGCAATTTTTTAATGTTCAGTTTCTTATGTTCATTTTGTTAACCAAATAAAACGAATTTAAGATGTACAGTTTCAGTCCTTAATGCCTTTCAAAAGTATAACATTTTTACGAACATTACATTTGAAATTAATTAGTTTTGGAGGTTTAAAATTTTTTTATTTCACTATGTAATAAGAAGCATTCGGTAGGTTTTCTTGCAGATACTATCGTCTTGAAAGACTTATGACTCTTTTAATGTATGTTAAAAAACATAGTACTTCAAAAATAAAAAATAAAGTGAATCTTGGAAATTTTCTTAAAATTCCTTATGATACCCCTTGAAATATTAGCAAATCAACATTAAATCTTTACAACCCTTTGAAATACAGTAAATTCCCTTGAAAAACTTGTGAAATTCCATGAAATTTGATATTTTCTGAAATCCTGTAAAATTTATTAAAATACATTGAGAGCTTTTAAAATCCCTTAAAATCATTGAAATCCTCGGGAGTCTGATTAAATCTTTTAAGTTCCTTAAAAAATCCTTTGGAATTTTTTTAAATATCCTAAAACCTATAGGTGCTATAAAATCCTTCCAAATCTTCCGAAATTCTATAGAAAATTCTTCAAAAACGCATACAATTTTTCTAAATTCCTTAAAATCGTTAGAATCTTTGGAAATTCCTTTAATTTAAATCTCTTGAAAATTCCTTAGAATCCTTGGAAATGTGCACAAATATTTAAAATCCTTTTAAATCTTTTAAAAATTTGTGTAAGCGCTTGGAAAATCCTGAAAATCTTTTTAAATACCCTAAAATCTTCAAATCCCTTAAAAACCAGTGAAATTCTTGATGTCTATTCAGAATGTTTAAAAAATTTTTCAAATCCTTGAAAGCTTTCGAAACCCCTCAATTCTTGTGAGCAAATTCTTTGAAATCTAATTAAATATTATGAAATTCTTTAAGATCTTGTGAATTTTATTATAAGACCTCATTGACTTGGAAATTCCTTAGAATAATTACGCAAATCCTAGAAAATCTTATAAAATGCCTTAAATATCCTTTAAAAGATTTAAAAATTTTGAAAATATTTTGAAATCCTTTGGAGACTTTTTATAAATCCTAAAACTTTTTAAATCCTATGAAATCTTTCAAAATTCTTATAAAGTTTAGGAAATTCTTTGCAATCATATAAATTTTGCTTTTATCTCTGAAAAGCCCTTAAAATCGTTGAAATAATATTAAATCCCTTAATTAATTCTTGTGCGATCCCTTGGACTGCAGCAAAAACTTTTAAATCTTTTAAAATTCCTCAAAACGTCTAACAGCTTTGAAAAATCTTTAAAATAATTAAAATCCTTGAAAATCCTATGAATTCCCTTGAAAGCTATTGAAATGCTTTGCAGTACTGTAAATCCCTTAAAATCTTTTGGAATTTTTTTTAAATCCTCAGAAATATTTCAAATCTTCTTAACTATTAAAAAAATTGGTAGAACGCGGCTTTTAGGGTCAGTCTGCCAGACTTTTTTCGAGACGTTTGATAAATGCCAGTTAACTCTAATAATACCTTTAACTTTGTATAATTCCCGTTCTCACCAGTTAACCTTAAGATATTTACAGGAAAGAACCTAAACTTTTTTCAAAAAAGAAGCAAGATTCCTAAGATCGAAAAAAGTCTGATAAGATTGTTTGATGAATTAAAAGTTATTTAGGTTAAGCTTTAAGTACTTTGAATTTAGACGAGTTCTAAGGCTTTGAATGCTTTGATTTTGTAGCTAAGTATTTAATATTTAAATGGAACATTTTTTCAGGTGTGAAAGTTTAATTCTTAAATTTGTATGATTCGGAAAAATGTTTGGTAACCAGGAAATGACCAGAAACTTGTCTCTGTTTTTAGATACCACCCTGTAAGAGTTAATTCTGGTTAATGGCAATAATAGCCCCTTTAACGTACTGCTCTTTGAAAGCCACAACCTTCTGCCAGCGATCTTCCCACTTTCGGATGCACTCCTTAAAGTCACTTTTCGGAATAGCTCACAGCTGCTTTGTCGCATTCTGTTTTATTACATCTGCGTTTCAAAATCGTTTTCCATTTAGACGATACTTCAGTTTGTTTCACCAGAAATTGCTGAATAAGCTACGATGAATGAGCAGGTGCGTTGTCGTGGTGAAGAACCTATTCGGCGCTTTTCCAAAAATCAGGCCATTTCCTTCTTAGTGCGACACAAATCAATAGTTTTTGGAATCTCGAGGCCTTACAATAACTCCCTTATTGTTTAACGACGATTGCCAATAATTAATATTGCTCTTGTTCCTCATTTTGAGGTTTTTTGGTTCATTGCTCGATGTCTTCCGTCATCCTGAAATACGAAGCGTACGTGATCAGATGTCTATGCAACTGCGTACACTAGTCCACGTCACTTAGTCGGGAGCTTCACAGAGGTCTTGTTATATGGCAAATACATGTTTTCGACAATAGCACAACTAGGTACAAAGCTAGAGCACAAGGTCGGATACTTTTCGCACAGATCTCGTACACAGAAATGAGCTAATTTAGTTATCCATGGTTCTCTATGTGTATACAATTTTCCAACGCCCCCTTCCTCTCCCCCAGTTCACTTTCCGGGATCCGCGTCAGAGTCCATCTGGCCTACACTCAAATTTTGTAAAAGTTGGTACTTGCAGCTTTTTAGAACAAACCGGTGCCGGTTTGAAACTTGTGAGTTGTTGTACCATTGCGACGCTAATTAGAGAATTCGTGAGCTGCACCATATAAACAGCACGAAATTCTTACGCCGTCTCTAACTACATTCTCGGGCGTGTGGATAACGAACGAATACGACGGGGCTTCTCCGAGAGGGTCGTTAGAAAGATGAATCGGGTAGAATACTAGAGTAAGAATTACATGAGAGTCGAGTTTCCTTTACGAGGAGAATAAAATTACATTCTCTCTATAAAGCTTTCTAAAATTATATTTCTAACATGTTTCATATGCACCTCTTGAGAAATGTAGCCAAGATTTTACTTGTTAGATTCAGAGTAAATTTCTTTTCTTTTGTGACAAAGTTTGAGATTTTGGAAAAGCGGATAGAATAAAATCCTTTCTCTTTGATGTCGGATATGCTTGTTGTGTCAATGTATTGATATTTTCTACTTCTGCTCTATTCGTTTCTGTAAAATATGATCAACTACAGAACGGTTTATAGAAGCAGGAAAAATATAAACAAAATAGTTTCAATGTATTTTGGAAGAGGCAGCAATTTGTTCAAGGAAAATTAGTTTAAGTCAACATTATTTTCTGATAGTAGTTACTTGGAAGGAAATTCGTTATATAAATAAATTTTATTACACAGTATGTAATTTATAAACCATAAACAAATTAGGTTCAATAAAATGTAATCAACAGAATTATAAGGAATGTTCCAATGAATGAAATGAGCTATTCTTTTTTATAATTGGATACAAATTACTATTTTTGACTAAGATTGAAGAAAAAATATAAAATGCCAAATAACTATATTAATAGGCAAATAAGTGACAACTCAAATAATTTTTTCTAAGGAATGTATTTTTGCCTCTTCGAAAAGAAATGAATGATTAAAAACTAAGTGTATGAACGGTAACTTGAGTTGGAGAACATATGTGACATGGATACTACATTTCTACAGGAAATATAGAAAATAATTTGTAAGATTTATGCTACAAAGTTTCAGAGCCTTGCTGTATAAAAACGATTTTAATTCCAATCAATTCTTATCGTCAAAAATGTTCAGATTTTAACTTTAAATTTAAGCACACCACAATTCAAAATTCGTTTTAAAAATACGTTAATTGCCCTATAGCCCGGTAAAAAAATTTCGCATTTAAAAAAAATATTAATATTCATAGTTGAAATTATTTTAAACTGAAATAATCAAAAACTTCAAATGTTTAAGAAAGAACAATTATTTGATTAGTATTCTGAAGCAATTTTAAAATTTTTATTGTAAAATAATTATGACGTTGCAATCTCTAAAATGAAATCAAGATGGAATTTTGCATGCGAAAATTAACTACAAACAATTAAATTTTATACGAGAATACTTGCATACTTTACATTTTTATATATGGAGACTTTTGCTCTGCAGAATTTATTTTTGAGGAGTTTTTAAAATTAAAAATGATTAAATTGACTCATGTAGAGTATTCTCGTATAGAATTTATTTGTGTAGAGTAAATTATTGCACACAAAATTTTATTTTTACTGCGTGTAGAATTTCATGGTTTAAATATGTAGGGTTCTAAAAATTTATTTTCGTTTCATGTTGAATTAAAAAAATTACATATTTATTAAATAACCTTTTGTGGATTTCTCATTAGGTTTGGCCTCTGTGGCAGCAGAAAAAAAGTATGCTCCTACAAGTAAGATTAAATTATAGGGTAAAAATGAAAAAGTGGACAATATCGAGTCCCTGGAATATTACACGCTTGTATTTGGAAGAATAATTTTCTTAATTGTAAGGTTTCAATAAGCGTATTTTCTTTAATAATATCCTAAGTGTCACTTATTTTTCTTTACACTGTATCAAAATAAATTCAATTAAATATAAGTGAATGCCATCCGGTAACGTGTTCCACACTAACTTTTTTCGAAATGACTTTATATCTATATGTATTTTTTCAGAATTAATTTTAGAATTAGGAAATAAAGGTATTGTCTTATTTCCAATAATAGTGAGAGTTATAATCTGTTTTTCATTAATTTTATAGCTTACAAATTTAATTTTTCTATTTTAATTGATTAATAATTGGAAATAATTGAATAGAAGAATAGAATATATTGATTATATGATATAACCATTAATTATTATAAGCCCAAATATAGTAAAATAATCAATTCTAATTTTAATATATTAATAAGTATCGTGTCTCAACTATTAATCACATTAATTTAATTATTTTACATACATTCGTATTTTAAATGTATGATATTATCTACTGTATGGTGGTCTCCTCTACTTCATGACGTTGAAATTTAATTTTATTTAAGGTATCTTTATTTGATCAGAATACCCGATTTGGAAGCTCAAAAATGATCTTACGAAAATTCATTGTCATCCGGTAATAGGGTTTCATTATTAGAGGAAGCATATTTTAGAGATGAGGTTAAGAAGAAACCTTGCCATCCGGTAATACGAAAGTTATTTTCAACGAACTGAGCTAGTTGCAAAACGGAAATTAATTAAAATTCCCCTTTCTCTCGAATTTAAAAATGATTAAAAATAAATTTAATGTAATACTTCATTTTTATTATAATGTTTCGTAATATTAAAATTATTTAGAAAAATAACTTCTTCACTATGAAAAATATTTCTTATAAATTATCATAAGCTTAATACACTACATAAAATAAATTTTAAATTTTTACCATAGCCAAAAGAATAACACCAAAGAATAACACTGTTCATTATAAATTACGTCCCTTTAAGAAATGATGTAATTTTCACAGACTTAATCAAATCAATCCCCCAGCGATTATTATGGATAATATGGGCTAGAAAAACATATGAAGGGTCCTGGCACATAAGGGCGTAAGTGACAAATTTAGGAAATGCGTTTTACTCGCTTAAACTAGTTGTTTTGACCTAAATCATGTTTCTGTAGAAGATTTTTTTTCGGGTCGATTTAGAAGTAGGTTTGATAAAGTAATTAAATCTTTTCGCCTATTATTTTTACCAGGGGTTTTCTTGGACGTAGTTGCTTCTTCCAGGATGTTCCTTTAGTGGTTTGTTCAAGTCAATAATAGCTCAAAAGATATTTTTTTTCTAGATTGAAAAATAAACACGTTATGCAGATTTTCCTGTGTCGGTTCCGGCGTTATTTAACAACGGTTTTTTTGCAGACAATTGCTTATAGTCAGCGCTCGTTTCACAATTGGACAAAGCTAAATAATACCGAAAGCAATTTTTTTAATATCCACAGAAACTGAAATTTAGCTTCTAGATGTCTGTCCTATAATTAAACATTAAATATGTTAACCCTACATAAATATCTAGAAGTGAGGTCTTTCAACAGTAATCTTAAAAATAAGAAAACCCGTTAAATCAGCACGATTCCTGACCTATACAAACTAAAATATAAAATATTCTGTGAAAATCCGAAAAGCGTACTATATTATGCATGCCGTTATATAAAATACGTCATATTGTTAAAAATATCCAAGGGATATCACTGGGAAATCTAGAAGATTCCTTGGATACCCACAGGCATCCCACAGTTACCCCAAACCTATGTGTGTGGGTCTCGTATAACGAGATGTTATTGAAAGCCCTGTAGGGAGGTGGGTCGAGCGATAGCCAGAGTGAACAATTGTTGCACAGCGTGAAGGCAAGGTAATGTAAGCAACAGCGCCAGCATAACTGACAGTCATACCGTCTGACTAAACACATATTCTGATAAAGCCTTTTCATGGGAAAAGCTGCGATTGACGTAGCTGCTTTGTGAACTAATATTAATTTGTTTTCCGCTTTCACATCTGAATTGCACACAGTCAGGAATGATAAAGGATGTATCAAAGCCTAACGGCTGACTGCTGTTTTTATAATTTTTAAATTCGTATAAGTTGAGTCTGAATTAAACATTCTTGAATCATGAGAGCTTTAGTCAGAAATAAAAAAATTGCACGTAACCAACGGAAATTATGAAAGTTATTTATGAACAGATGTGATGGCCCATGTTTGAATATCGCATAAGGGGGCATACATAAATTAGGTGAAGTCAAAAAGATTTCTTACGTAAGATATTTTAAAGTCTATGTATCACTAAAAAATAAAGTTAAACGGATTTTATTGTAAACAGCTATTTTTAGCGCAATCTAGGCCTTACTGTAATACCTAGTATCATAAAAGTAAAAAAAATTATGTAACTTCATTGATATTTGCAACAGTAATTAAATAAACGCGGAACACTAATGAAATTAGTTTCAGAAAATAAAATGTGTAAATACCATTGAATTTTTAATTTTACAAACGTCCAATTTTATAATTTCGTCAGGGCCTAAAATGTTGCGTGGTTCTTAACACTTTGTGTAGTACGCATTTCCAATGTGTGGTCCGAAATCAAAAAGTGTAAAATGGAAAACTTAATTTTACGATCGAAATTCTCAGTTTTTTATCCTAATATTTCAAAAGTATTAAACATAGATTTCAATATTTATTTAAACTATTATTCCTTAGTTTGTAAATAATAAAAATTCAATTATTTATTTTTAACAGGCTTCACAGTCTTTCTCCTTTTTCTCGTTTTTGTAAACTGAATTATTAGAACTCAATAGGAAAATCGAAATATTTTTTAAGAAAGATCATTGTTTTCAGTTGGAAAGTCTACTTTTAAATTTCTAGATAGGAATTCATCCTTTTTGATTAAACATTTTATTATTTGTTACCAAATTCAGTCATGTATTTTTTTTTTAAATTCAACAATTTTATCAAAAAGTCATTCTTTTTGGTAGAAAATTCAACCGTTTTGTTGAAAATTCATCTTCTTGGATTGAGAATTCAATAATTTATTTGACATTTTTTTCCTTTTTTGTTTTAAAACTGCATCTTTTTATATAAGTTTAATATTTTTTGTTTAAAATGCAAGTGTCTCATTATAAATTAATCTTCGGTTAAAAATGAATATTTTTGTTGCAAGTTCACATTTTCGGGTTCAAAATTCAATTGATTTGTACAAAAAAAGTATTTTCGGCTCGAAAAATCAACAATTTGGTAGAAAATTAGACTATTTGGTCAAACTAACTTGGTTAAAAATTAATTTTTTTTAGTTAAAGATTCATCATGTAGTTAAAAATTCATTTCGCGGATTGAAAATTAAACTATTTTGTTTAAAATTCACTTTTTGGGTCAAAAATGAATTTTTAATTGCAAATTTAACTATTCTGTTTTTGGTTGGAAATTCATATATTGAGTTGAAAAATTCTTCTTTTTTGATAGAAAATTAATCCTCTTGGCTTAAAACTTAATTATTTGATTGAAAATTAATTTGGTTTAATTGTGCATTCAAATATTTTCTTCAAAATTCGTCTTTTTTGGTTAAATTCAACTGTTTTCTATTTAAAATTAAATTTTTTTTGTTTGAAATATCAACTATTACATTTTTCGTGAAAAAATTCATCTTCTTAGATTAAAAATTCAATTCCTTTGTTAAAAGTTTAATTACTTTCTTAGTAACTCATTTTGTGGTTAAAAATTCATAATTTTATTTGATAATTCATCTTTTTGATGAAAAATTGTTTTTTTTTTTGTTAAAAATTATTTTTTTAACAGTAAATTTAATTATTTGGTTACCAGTTCAACTGCTTGGATACAAAATTAACTTTTAATTTCAAAATTCAACTATTTGGTTCAAAATATATGTATTACGTTAAAACTTCGTCTCTTTGGTGAAAAATTAATCTTCACGGCTTAACTTTTATTTTTTTGGTTGAAAATTCAATTACTTGGTTAAAAATTTGAATGTTTTGTAAGAAGCTCGTCCTTTTGTTTCAAAAATTCAACATTGTGGGTGAAATTTATTTTCCTACTGGAATACTCTCTTTTGGTAGAAATTTCATATTTTTTTGTTTGAAATGCAACTGTTTCCTTAAAAATTCCACTTTTTGGTTGAATTTAACTTTTTTTAAATTAAAGTCAATATCTACTTTTGGTTGAAATATCAAGTATTAGATTTTTATTGAGAATTCATCTTTTTGGTGGAAAATTCAACTACTTGGTTGAAAGTTAAACTACTTTGTTAATTGATAAGAAACACTAAGATTTTGAAATATTTTTTGAATAGCCCCTAAATAAATTCACGAAAAAAATGTAGTCGAAAAAAATTACTTTACACTTTTATGGATTTTACTATATACAAACAATCTACAGCATCATTATTATATACTATCATGTGAACAAAAAATTAATAATCATAATTTTTTTACAAATGTACATACGAAACGAAACATTGACTATAAGCTTCATTAATTGAACAACATATGTCAACAGCATGTCTTGGATATTTCAGTATAACATCTCGGAAGTTTCAGTTACGCGTTAATATCTGCATGTTTCGCAGAAATATCATACTTTAAACATCTACGCTTAAACATCAGTTTTTTTCCGTGTATGAAAGTGATTTTTGAACAATCATGACAACCCAAGTTTGAACACAAGATAATAAAGTAAGAAGGTTTCCATCTAATGATAGGAGATATTACGTAGGTGAAATTCGGTTATGATATCTCAAATTTCTCTTCAAAACGATGAGCTTTCCTTAATTAATCTGAGATGATTAGTAGTTCTAGGGGACTTTTCTCTGGCTTTGAGATCGGTTTACTATTATGCTTCAGGTTTCAGCAGCACATTTAATGTTCAGGAGTATCATCTCCTCGCTTCGTGAACTTATAGGAAACTTCTGCATATCGCTTAGGAACAAGAGAGTTGATTACCTTAAAGTTATAACTGCAGACTTAGAGAATTAAATGAGTTACAGAATTTGCATAAGATTGCTTTCAGAGATGAAAAATTTAATTCGGTGTGTTGGCCATAAAAATGTATCAGTACCAGAAATTATAAATGAAAGAACAAATTCAATATTACACAACCGTCGTATAGTATCGGACAACTAACAGGGGGAACTATAAAAAATTAGCCTTGACTTTGGAAGGTGATAGCACTGTCTAGAATATATGTAGATGAAAATATATTTTTAAGCCGTTGGAAAGCTTATTAAATTATTCGTTAAACAAGCTTTGCCACAACGTGGTTCGACGCAGAGTGAAAAAAAATATTTTTTTGGAATAAAAATCAGCTTACTCCACAATTCTCAAAGGAGCGGAGCTTTTTTATAATGCTCATGAAGGATCGTACTTTAATGGAGTACTGCGTATTTTTTTTAAACAAAATTGTTGTAATTTGTTATTTAATTCTAGGAATCAAATTTGTTATGTTTGGGTATCTACTTAGCCCCATTTCTTGATATTTCCTCAAAAAGGTATAAATTAGTAAATTTACTTCCCTTTAACAGAAATTTAAATTGCACATTAACTTCCAGACAATAATAATAATGGTTGATAGCCAAAAAGATTTTTATGAACAAATTCACTCTTTTGGTATTTCTACAAGTAGAACGTTCATCATTTAACATTGTTATGAACAATTTTTACACACAAATTACATCATTTGGCATTTCCAAAAAAAAAGGTTTTAATTGGAAATAAAAAATCGATGAATTCAACAACAAAAAATTTACTTTGAACCAAGTAGTTGTATTTTTTACCAAAAAGGATGAACTTTTAACCAAAAAGGATGAATTCTCAACCAATAAGATTAATTTTTTACGAAAAAATACGAATTATCAACAAAATACACGAATTTTCCACTAGAAAAGATCAATTTTTATTTGAAAATCTCAATTTCTAACTAAAAAAGGAACAGCTACATTTTCAATCAATAAAATTAGTTTTAAAAAAAACAAAAGAAATTTTCAGCTAAATAGTTATATTTTCAGCCAAAGAAGGAAATTTTCAATTTGTATGTATACCATTAAGCCATTTCCCTTTCGGGGTAGGCGTGACACTACCCGATTCGGGTAGTGTTTCTAGGTTGATAACTTGTAGTAAATAACTACAAGTGTGGGCTCACCACACCCACGATGTGCCAACAGCACTCAGTTTTCTCGAATGGTCACCCATCCAAGTGCTAACCGCGCCCAACGCTGCTTAACTTCAGTGATCTGACGAGAACTGGTTTTTTCAGCGTGGTATGGCTGTTGGCCAATTTGAATTATGAATATTTGAAAAAAGTGTATTTTCAAGAAAATACTTCAACATTTAAACAAATACTTGAACTTTCAACAAAAAATTTGATTTTTCAATCAAGAAGACTAATTTTCTACCAAAGAAAGATTAATTATTAACGAAATACGTGCAATTTCAACGAAGCACTTGAATTTTGGACTGAAAAAATGAATCTTCAACCAAATAGTTCAATTTTTTACTCAAAAATATAAATTATTCAACGAAAACGGAACAGTGAAATTTTCAAGGAAAAAAATTAATTTTAAACCAAAAGTGAAATAAATTCCCAACAAAATAGTTCAATTGTCAACAAGTTCAGCCAAAGAGATGAATCTTCAACTAAAACAATAAGTTTTTAACAAAGAACATTACTTTTTCACCAAGTAGCTGAATTTTTGATTAAAAAGATGACTTTTTAACAAAATGGTTGAATTTTCAACAAAATAATTAAATTTTCAACTAAATAGTAGAATTTTTAACCAAACGAGATGAATTCCACACCAAGAATATAATGGTAGACTTTTCAACCAAAAACAATTACCTTTTAACCAAGAAGTGTTAGATTTATTGGGTTCTATTAATTTAGTATATATATTTCAGCGAAAAAAACGAAAAAAGGTGAAGTTTCTTCAAAATGGGGGAAAAATAAGAATGATTGAAAAAAGGAAAAACTTTCTTAAAATGCAGCATCAGGAAACGTACTACCCCCCTACCCCCCACTACCAGCCCCACAAATTAGTAACGTTATAGTTTATGGACGGTCCCTAATCTGTTAAGTTAATCTGCTTTTTGAATAATATTAAAATGATTTCAATGTTTTCAAATAAAAAAATCTGCCCGCTTCGCGGGCACATTCTCATGGCGCGCTTCGCGCGCGGCTCGCTTCGCTCGCAAGTTTGAGCGCGCCTAGGGCGCGCGACTGTTGGATCTGGCGCTTCGCGCTCGATCATATATTTATCTCGCGCTTCGCGCTCGATTATGTGTTCACCTCGCGCTACGCGCTCGGGCGTATTTGCATCGCGCTTTACGCTAGGCTCCTCTAGATTTTTGCACTTCGTGTTCGACTTCGATGAAAAGAAAAAGTTTGTTTGCAAATATTATAAAATTATCAAAACCTCTACATATTAAGTGATTGTTAAATTTATTTTTATTTTAGACTGAAAAGGAACTTTATTTACTCAAGGTTCTATCGACCTTAAGGAACACATTCTCATCCAGACACTCGCGCTTCGCGCTCGATATTTGATTTGAAAATCATTTGAACCGTATGATAGAAACAAAAAAGTTTGAGCGCACTTACGGCGTGCGATTTGGTAAATACACTGAGCGCGCACTTTGTGCTTCGTATTATATGTTCTTCATATACAAATTACTAAATTTGTATTTGATTTCAAATGAAAAGTAATGATATAATTCAGGCGACAAATTTTATTAGTTAACATTTTATTTTAGCTTGTGCCGTTTATCAAAAAAGTTAATTTTTTCATTTTGAATATATTCTTACCACAAAAATTGATTACGGGTGTGTAAGTCTTTTTTGAATGCACAATTTTTGTTCATTTATATGTTTTCGTACCTTGCATTGTTTTTTCAAAAATTTGATTTTTTTTACTGTCAATTTTATTTTCACGAATAAAACAAAAACCACGCATCCTAAGGAAACATGATTCACAACAAATTTGTACCTCCTCCTTGAATAAATAAATGTTGTTTATGTCATTTTTTTCGTAGCTCGTGTTATTCGTCTACAAAGTTGATTTTTCTATTTTCAATGCTGTTTTTTACAAATAAAACAAAAACTACGCGTCATATCAAAAAGTGAATGATAAGAAATTTGTAGATCTTTTTTAGGTGCACAATTTTGGTGAAATGATCTTTTCTGGTATCTTGCATAGTTTGACAGCAAAATGGCTTTTTTGATTTTTCATTAATTTTTTGTGCGATCAAAATTTGAATTTTTTATTTTTCAAAAAATTCAAAAAGTTGTTATGAAAATATTATAGGGTGTTCAGGAATCAACGTTTTTCTCCTCTTGACTTTTTTTCATATCGTCCGTTTTTCGGCTTAAAATGTTCATTTTCGTTTGTTTTTTGGAATTTTGAAAATGCTATAACTCCAGTAATTTTTTTTTTATCACGAAAAGTCATAAGAATATTTTGTTCGTCATTTTGCGTACTACTAATAACCGTACATAGCATTTTCAAATCTTCCAAAAAAGTGGTCTCAAAAATTTTCAAAATGTGCTCACTTTTTGGATTTTCATCCAAAATAGCTGGTTAACGAACTCGTTTCCTATTTTTCGGCCATAAAAAAGTGTACCAAAGCTCAATCAAATCTGATCATTTTTTCGAAAGTTATCGTGGCTACAGACAGACAGACAGACAGACAGACAGACTACAGACAGACAGACACCTTCGTAAAAATCGTTTTTTCTAGCTCAGGGGGTCTCAAAACGTGGAGATTTGATGAAAACCGACTATGTCAAATTTTACATAAAACCAATACCTTCTCATTAGAATGAGAATGTAAAAATGTCTAAATAATTTAATTGAAAGTATGCTCATACTACTCGTTTTAACTCATTCTTCACTGTTCGATTTACGGTTATATAAAATTGCATTTATATACCGTATTTAAAAATAGAAGGGGGATCAACTTCAGTGTTTTCGCCGAAAAGTCACATACTGTAACAAGAGTCAAGAATCAGTAAAAATAGCGTCACGTAATATGCGGACGCTCCCACAGCGCTATTACCTTTCAAAGTCAAGGCTAATTTCTAAGGCCATTCCGGAGCAAGATGATCTGTTCGGTTCTGTTTTTGGGCGAACCTAACGCCAAAGCGAAAAACTGCTGTTCTTCAGGACCCAAGTTCATGGTAGTTTTTCGTTTTGTCGTTAGGTTGGCCCAAAAGCAGTTACATTTATCTACACAGTTATCATGGTGCTTCTTACCGGCCAGGTTGAAGGAAGAGGATCTGCTCGGTTCTGTTTTTGGGCGAATCTAACGACAAAACGAAAGAGCACCAACCGTAGGATCTAATTTCATAGCAGCTTTTCGTTTTGTCTTTAGGTTCGCCCGAAAGCAGAACCTAGCATCTTTGATCGAGCAGATCTTTTTCCTCTGATAAGGCCGGTAAAAAGCATGGTAAGTTACGAAAGCAAAAACTGATCGAGACAACTGTTTTATTGACTCCATTTTTAAATAAATAGTAGATTACACCGTTACTGTGATGGTGGTGTAATCGTGGTGCTTGTTACCGTCCATGCCAGAGGAAGAGGATCTGCTCGGTTCTGTTTTTGGGCGAATCTAACGACAAAACGAAAGAGCACCAACCTTGGGATCTAATTTCATAGCAGCTTTTCGTTTTGTCTTTAGGTTCGCCCAAAAGCAGAACCTAGCATCTTTGATCGAGCAGATCTTTTTCCTCCGACAAGGCTGGTAAAAAGAATGGTAAGTCACGAAAGAAAATACCGATGTAGACAACTGTTTTATCATCTCGATTTTTAGATAAATAATAAAATAATCTATTACTGCGATGATGGTGTAATCGTGGTGCTTGTTACTGGCCATGCCAGAGGAAGATCATCTGCTCGGTTCTGTTTTTGGACGAACTTAATGACAAAGCGAAAAACCACCATCCTCCAAGATCTAAGTCCATGGTCGTTTTTTGTTTTGTCATTAGGTTCGCCCAACAACACAATAAAGCATCTCTGACCGAGCAGATCTTCCTCTGACAAGGCCAGTAAAAAATATGGTAAGTCACAAAAGCAAAAACCGATGTAGACAACTGTTTCATCTACTTCTTTTTTAGATAAATATTAGAATACTCCACCACTGCGACGGTGGTTTTATCGTGGTGCCGCTAATAGGGTTTATTTTTTGTTTGATCATTACATAAAAAACAGAAATTTCTCTGAAAAATAGTCTTTACCGGCACAGAAAAAACTAAGCGTAATCTTTACAGCGATTTCAGAGTACTCTTTACCTTTAACAAAAATTAACCTTACGTGTTAAGATTTACCCACCACATGGGAAAAGGGTACCATGTCAACTCTATTGAATCTTTTTTTATTTCCATGCGAGAAAATTTATCTTTATCTACTTGAAAATTACCCTCAACAAAAATTCACTTCTCTTGTTTCTTCTTTGGGCAGTCCTTCTACTACTTAGATTATGCATACGAAAAATTAGACGAAATGGCTTCTCCATTTGGCCTCAGTTTATAAAGTCCGATTTACCGATGATTTCCAGGGGCTTTAATAGGACATCCAGTTACTGATCCGATAGTATCCGTATGTAGTGCATTTTTTCAGTGTATTTGTAGTCCTTTCAATATTGACAATTGGAAATACTTGTATTCTGGATTACATATTTCTGTTCAGAAAATGTGAAATTTTGAAGTGAAACGACAGGTATATAACAGTATTGTCATGCAATTATCCGTGAGAAATAGAATCTCATCGTTTTGATGGCAGGTTTAACTGCCTATTCTATTCTCGCCTCTGGCGTGTTAACTTCTTCCTCTTTTACTACCTCTCTTGTCGGAGTTCATATTTATCCAACCCTTAACTCGACACACTCGAACTCGATGTCGTGAAACGGAAGGTAAATTCTATTTTGAAGTTAGTGACGAAGTGGTTTCAATGCTTGATTTGCCAGATAAATAAATACCTTCCTTACACATTCTCAGAATTAGTACCTTTTTATTTTACTAGAAAACAAACGCGCTATGCACGTGAACCGTTGCATCAAATGATTTTTATTTAAAATAATCATTTTTTTTATGAAAGACGCTAACATATCCTATTATTGTTAGAATGTTGTAAACATTATTGGTAATCTAATGATTTTTTGTTAACTACAGTAATTTTAGACGAAACACACTAACATAACCACAAATTATTGAAGATTCTGAATCCTTTTTCAAATACGCGAGCAGAAGCTAAAATTGTTCAACAATTTTTCATATTCTTTGAAATCTAATGCTTATTTATTAAAAGTACTAATTTCTGATTTAAGACGCTAACAAAACCAAAAATCGTGAATTTAATGACACTTAATGATTATCTGAAAAATCTTATGATCTTTCTTGGTTAAAATTTGAAAATACGCCAATTTTCGACAAAAACCACTAACATAACATATACAAAAATAGTTCCAAAGTCTAAATCATATTTGAAATTGAATGATTTTCGGTTTAAAAAAACTGATTTTCATTAAAACATGTTAACATAACCTTAAATTGTTCCAAATTGCAAATCTTCTTATAAATCTATAACGATAATTTTGGTCAAAACCACCAGTTTAATCTACAATTGCACTTAAATGTTCAATCTTGTTTGTAATATAATGATTTTAAATGAAAATAACGAACGACAAGAAAACCTAAAATTGTTAAAGAATTGTGAATCTTCTTTGACATTTTTGAAGTATATTTTTTGTTTAAATTAAGAATATACTAATTTCCGACGAAAACCCTAACATAATTCAAAACTGTTACAAAAAAGCTAAATATTGTTCTAATTAAAATAATTTTTGTTTTAAAATACCAGATTTCGATTTAAAACAACAACGGAACCTAAAGTTGTTCAAGAATTATAAATATTCTCTGAAATCTAATGATTTCTTAATGAAAATTTTAATTTTCGTCACAAAACACTACCACAATTCAAAATTGTTCAAAATTGTTGATATTACTTTAAACAAAACAAATAATTATATTTAAATGTAATAATTTTTTTCAAATACCAATTTCAGGTGAAATACTCCATCATAACCTAGAGTTGTTCAAAACTTGTAAATGATATTTGAAATCTAAAATTTTTCATTGAAAATACAAATAATTTCATACACAAAACACTGACATAAAAAAACAGAACATTGTTCAGAATTTTTAATATCTAATGATTTTTAACTAAGAAATTCTAGAAAATTAAAAAAAAGAATCTAACGATCAAATGTGTAATTTGAAAAAAATTTCAAATAAAAACGAGAGCGAAAAATAACAACGGGGATTTAAAGTTAGCCTTCGGCTTTCACTCTTTTCTCATTTTCTTTTATTATTTTTTCATCAAAGACATTTAATAGCGTGTTGCCCAAATTTGATCGTTGGATTCTGTTTTTTTTTTTCATTTTTTATTTTTGAGATATTCTTAGTTGAATTGGAATGCTGGAAGTAAAAGAAGAATTGAAATTTTGCTTATGAATATTAAAACTGTTTTAAAATGGAAAATCTTGTTGAAACTATAATCATTTTAGTTACTCATTTTTTATTTGTATTACTTTGTTATTTTTTTTTTAATTTTTACCAATGTGTAAAACGTTACCGTAACCTAAAATTGTTCAAAAATGATGAACCTTTAATATCTAATGATTTTTGCTTAAAAATGTCAAGCTCCAGTAAAAAACGGTAAGAAAACCGAAAAACATAAATTGTTGAAATATTATTATTATTTAAAATCTAATAATTTTTCATTCAAAATGCTGATTTTCGGTGGATGTTGCTTTTCTTCGTCCGTATAATGAAATGAAATCAAACACAATTTTTATCCGATTATTGGAAATCTTGATGAATTTTTTTTTAAATGTTAATTTCTGGTGAAAAAACTAACCAACCTAAAATTTTTAGAAATTTTAAGTCTTCTTAGAATCTTATTGATCTTATATTGTAATTCTTTTTGTAATCCTTATTTCCAGCAAAAAGCACTAACATGAGACATGTGTATCATTTTTAGTAATTTATTAGAAAATTTGACATTTTAATTTAATCGTGCAAGACTATTTAAGAAGCACATATGTTTCTCAATTCGCATGACGTTTTCTAGAATTTTCCTACAATTTGTTCAAACTTTCAAATCGTTTAATAAATTACTTAAAATATTATACATTTTTAATATTAGTGCTTTTCGCTGAAGATTAGCAAAAAAAATTAATATAAATTCAGAAACGTTCGAAGAAGACTTAGGATTTCTAACAGTTTTAGGTTGAAATAGTTTTTTAAACAAAAATCATCAAGATTTCCAATTTTCACAAAATAAAAAATTATAGAATAAATATTGTCTTTGACTTTATTTCATTATACACGAACAATCACTCTCAGTTCTCATCAAAAGTACACCAGATGCTCTAGGTATACCATCTAGTTCAAAATTAATTAATTTTCAACTTGATTAATAAAATTGACTAAAAAAAAGACGCATTTATTATTGCAATAAATTTAGGAAGAAAAACCCAATCCCAAATAATCAAAACATAGTTAACATCATAATTCCTTATTTAAATGTAATTATTTGTATATTTGTGTGTTTTCTTTAGTTTGAGGCAAAAGTCGTAATTTTCATTGAATTTTAATTTGCAAAAGCTCATCCTACTCCATAAAGGACTTTTAGCGAAAGAAAAAATACAAATATAAAAATAGCTACATTTAAATGAGCAATCATGGCCTCAAATATTTATTGATTATTCACGGTTGGACTTCTCTTCTTAAATTTGTTGTACTAATCAGTGGGCCTTTTTTGTAAATTTGATAAATCGCGTTGAAGATTAAGTAATTTTGAACTTGTCTGTATACCTAGGATATCCTTAAAATGGAATATTTGTAGATATAATATTCAGAATTTCCAATTTAGGATATCAAACAACTTCAAGTAATTAAAAGCCAATTATGTTTTCAACAACAATGATTGCGAGGTTTAAGAGTCATATCGTTACACCACTTTTTTTAGATAGGACATAAAATAAAATTATTTGAATCTAACCTTTCTTCATTTCTTTGATTTATTTCTACTTTTATTATAATATTAACATAAAATTTGAAAAGCTGTTTTTAAATGATGAAGTTTGAATGTCTTCTTATTAGGAGGAAAAAGAGAATTTGAAAGTTACGAAGAGAATGACAATGAAAATGATAATTGTAGTATTTACCGGTTCATTTTTGGAACGAGAGAATTTTCAAATAACTGTGCACTGTTAGTGCACTAGCATGTTCTTCGTAAAGGAATTGCTTAAACTACTAACGTTAGTATGGCTATAACTATAAACCTAGATTCAAGAGAGCAACGATGAAACTATAGTGAACCTAGGCTAGGATACTTGGGAGCTTCCGTCGTTTTCATACGAACATTTTAAAAGAATGCCCTTAAAGAATGTGCAGCGAACTCAAGTTTTCGAAAAATAAAATAAGACGTTCACTACAAAGTTAAAGTCCATAATTATTTGATTGTAGTTGTTAAGAAGAGATCTTAAAAGCGAGTCGTAAACAAATCATGAAAATATGCATCAAAATAATTTTTCGAAGAGTTTCATACTATCACTTTATCAAAAGAACAATTTCAGAGCAGAAAGTCCTAGTAAAATCAGTTAATTTTTCTACTTCAAATTGAAAAAAGCAGTTTGATTTTTTTTTATTCTAAAATCTATGATTTGAAGAAGAAAACAATTTGGTTTCTATAGAAACAAGATTTTATTAATCCAACAAAAAACGAGATTTTTTTTGGTTCAAGCAAAATTATTGTAAGATCGACAAAGGTTTCTTGAAAGAAACACATTTTTTTAGAAAAACAAAGAATGCTGTTGCTTTTGTAGTGATCAAATCGTTTGGTTTTTTTTTGGATTGGACCCAACAATTGTACTCAGCGATGTATCTGGGTGAAAATCAAAAAGTTGAGAATATCATGTCCCTGGAATATTATATGCTTGTGTTTGGAAGAATAATTTTTTTATTTAAAAGATCTTATTAGGCTCATTTTCATACAATACCATACGTCCTAAACATTTTTACTTTACTTGTTATAAAAATAAATTAGATTAAATATGAGTAAATGTAATCAGGTAAAAATTTCGGTACAAATAGCTGGATTTTCTCGGTACGGATTCCAGGGAATACTTCTATAATTTCAATTTAAAACTATAGTTTTGAATGCGTATTTATAAAACAGTTTATTTTTTGAGGCCTTGAAACTAAAGTTCTTTTTGCTTTAAAACCTTAAATTCGAAAATACTTAGTCTAAAATTTCTAAATTTTTAGAGGTTTCCGATTTCAAATTTGCCAGTTTTCGTAGTTTTAAATTCAAATATTTAAACTTTCAATACAATTTCACTATCAAATCTTCCAAAATTGAAAATATTCATATTAAAAGCTGATAGTCAGTTTTAAAATTAATAATTTTAACTCTAAATATACCATATTATTTAATTTTCATTTTAAACGTACACTATTGGCTGATTTTCTAAATTCTTCGAAGTCAGTCAACTGACAAATTGAAATATTTGAAAGTTGCACACATTTTAGTCTAAAGGATTTGAAATTGAATAGTTTTAAATTAAATGACTCCTGATTACATAAATTCAAAACAATGAAAAATAAAGACCATAACTTCTCAAATTGAAGCCTTAAGAATGAAAAGTTTTAGAATGAGACACAGAAAATTACATTTTTTGTTGTTGAAATTCTTGCAAAATATTCAGCATTTCAAACTTAAGTTTAAAAAAAATAATTACGAATTGAAAGGCTTGAAATTTAATCTTGTTTTCAATCTTGCACAAGCAATTTTGTTCTGTACTTTTTTCAATTTTCCATTGTAATATCTTAAAATTGTACAACTTTCAGTTGAAGATTAAAACAAATTAATCATTTAAAATTGAGAAATATTTTATTGAAAGATTTCAAGAATAGGTAATTATTCTGAATGAAGTGTTACAAATTCAAAGATTTGAAATTAAAGAAGTTAAAAATTGAATAATTTATATAATTCTGAATGGTTACATTTAAGAGTCCAGAGTTTACATGCTGAACACTAAATTTTTCCTTATTATAAGTTTTAATTTTGCAATTAAAATTAAAATGGATAATTTTTGAAAAGTATAATTGATCATTTCAAAATTTTTAATTTTTAAACGATTTAAATTTACATAGAATAATGGAAATTTTAAAGGGTTCATGTAAAAAAGTTTCAGTATCAAAATACTTGGTGACTATAAACATTTTTTAGTTTTAAATAAAGTTCGGACTCGTCTTACTGTCAAAGTTCCATAATAAACATTTTTTTCATTCTTAATGTTTCTTATTTAAAATTACTTTTTCTTTTAAAGTTTTTTTAAATAATTCAATTTGAAAGGTTCATAATTGTAAAAAATTTCATTTTGAACAGTGAAAATGACGGTAAATTTATTTTTTGATCTTAGAAAAATTTGTCTAGTGAATTTTATTTGTTAAAATATAATTTCTTTATGTAATAATAATTTAAAATTCGAGAATTTAAGAAGTTTTAACTTTGAAATGTTCGATTTAGTTCTCAGTTTCAAAATGTTACATTTTAATCGCTTCGAATTGAAAATTACTTAAATTCGAAAGTTTTCCATTTTAAATGATTTAATTTTGAATGCTTTTAATTAGAAACAATACAATTTCAATTACTTCAAATTTCAAATTATACAATTTTCAAAATTCTAATCTAAAAATATTAAATTCACGTAATTAAATTGTCCTACTTTCGAAACTTTCACCTGAAATCATTCAATTTCGAGATTCTTCAATGCAAAAATAACATTATTCATTTGCTAACTCTTCGAATTCAATTTTAAGCCCTTTTTTCAGACTTAATACAAGTTCAATTCCTTTTTATTACTTTCGAAATATTGTCCTCGTTTAAAAATTTCACCTAATTTAAAATAGTTTGATCTGGAACGTTTTCAATTCAAAATTCTTAAATAAATATTATTGTATTGTATTATTATTATTATTATTCATTGTTTCAAAAATTTGTTTAACTCAATTAAAAAAAAGTGTTTATTAATGATAACCTTGAAGTTACTTGTTTTATTAATTATATTGCAGATAATAACAAAAATAAATCTCAATTTACCTATATGGACGTTGTAAAAGCAAATCTAATTAGTATTTCGGCATAACAAAATAATTTAAATGATTGCAAATCAACATTTGTCAATAAATATAAAAAAATTGCAATCTTTTCACCCATCTAAGTCTCAAAAAAGGGAAATTTGGTAAAGAAGATAAAGATGCTAACAAATAAAGAATCAGATTGAGAGATTTAGTCAATACTCTTCAAAGTCAAGTGCTCTATAGAGTATAGGAATAAGGCCTGCTTTTACGAGTCAGGTCACTGCATCCCATTCTCGACGTGACTCGTGGTTAGCTTCTTCGCTGTCGAGAAAACGAAACAGCGATCTGATACCTCGGAGGATTCGGGTGGCAGTGGAATGAACAAAAAGAATTATTCTTATTCTACCTATTCAACCACCCCTCGAAACCTATTCACCCTCACCACCTCTTTTCATCTCATCTGTTTCTTTTTTCCTTTTATAGAGACATATGCTATCGCTCTTTTTCTTTCTCGGTTCCTATCCTCACTTCCGATTGCGAGAACGAAACGAAGCGAAGACCGATCCGAGTTCCAACAAACTCTTACGAGCATCGAACCTCAATCCTTCCTTCTGTTTCCTTTCCACAAAGTTAAAAGAAGCAAGGACTGACGACCAGGATCTTTAGACTTCAGCTTATTTCCTTTGTTGGTTTTTGAAGATTCCCGAAGCCAAAGAAGAAACCAGAAGAGTTCTTTTACTTTAATTAAGCAGAAGGATTTTTGGAAGTTTCTTACAATTGGACTGTAAAAGTTGCACGAATGCACTGAGAATATTTATATTCCCCATCATTGTTCGACTTTCATGAACATGGCTACTTAAAGGCTACATAAAACTACTACAGAGTTGTGGCAGCAAATGCTGTCATTCAAGATACTAACTACATTATATAATAAGGCATATTATATTATAAAGTTTCCACAGTTTATATATCAAGTTCTTAGCCACGATCAATCCTCCTTTATGTAAAAATTTCCACAAATAAAGCAACGCTGAGAAGGAGCAGGAGAAGGAGAAGGAGAAGGAGAAGGAGAAGGAGAAGGAGAAGGAG
>CAKNYM010053398.1:761205-776098 GCA_932195095.1 Andricus curvator
AGGAGAAGGAGAAGGAGAAGGAGAAGGAGAAGGAGAAGGAGAAGGAGAAGCAGAATGAGCAGCAGCAGCACAGCAGTAACAGTACCACATAATTCTTTAATTTTATATTTTTGATTTTTATCAATATGTGAGAAGGCGTGAAGTTCAATACACATTTTTTACATTATATAAATAAAGTAAAAAGTGAAATACAACACAGCTGGCGGAAAGGGGCATGCGTACTAGTTTGGCCTTTATTTTACTTTTTTGGAAAACTTTTGCTCCTACTCGCGATTCTAGTGCGAATGCCGAAAAATAGAATGTCCTCTAAAGTTCATCCGAATTGGTTAATGATTACCCATCGCCCCAGGCACTTGAAGTTTACCATAAGATGAACAATGGAAAAATTGTTCAAAAACGTTTAATTGAAGCAGCTTTTTCAGTTTTTATTTAAAAATGCAATTTTTTCGATCCTAATTGTTTGGTCCGCCATTTTGTATATTTCGAAAATTGAAAATTTGTTACAATCAGGATATCTTGAAATTATAGAGGGATTATCGTCATATGTGGAAAATTGATTTAAATAAGAACTGAAAAGGTTAGAAAAATTACACATTTTTGCACCATTTCCCCCATGTTATTCTCATGGGTAAATTGAAAACCCTACGGCGATGGTTAAATATTAACAAATTTGGATGAAATTTAGATGATATTATATTTTTGGGCATTCACATCAGACCCGCGAAAAGGAGCAAACGATTTCCAAAAAGAGTAAAGTATGGACGACCCTAATGCGAGCCCTAATGTATACTGCCATTTAAGAATGAGGCACTAGATTACCAACAATCTTTAAATACATGATTATTTTAAATTGAGTAAAGTTTTATATTTTGAAAAAAAAAATATAGCTAAAGTCATATCCTTTATTTGATATATCCAGCAATTTATTCTATTTTTTACAACATCAGGACCACATAAGCTTTAATTTTTTTATACTTCCTTTTCGCAAGCGGTAATTTGTACTCAGCTCCTTTTTCCATTATTTGATACACATTTTAACGTTCTAAAATTGTAATTAACTTCACTATGTTTCGAAAAGTTCCGAAAATTTTAGCCTTAAAACATTTTTTAGAAACACATTAATAATGACTTTTTTACTTACATGATTTGATCATATCTGGGTCGTTGCCAAAAAGTTGTGAAATTCAAGTTCCGGCCGTCTTACCCATTTTCATAATTAATTTGAATTTCTTGAATAATACTAGGATAAAGTACTCATATCGAAGTAGTTTTTAGCAAAGCTCAAAAATTTTAGAGACTTCTGTTTAAAAATGGGAGATTTAAAAAAAGCTCAAACCTCCTCTCGGTAACATGTCCCTAAATACAAATTCACATACAAAAATTCAGAAATCTATGACAAAAGAATTTTGTGAATGATTTATACTTATAGAAATTATTTGTATTAGGTTGAGGAACCTAAAAGTTATAAATAGAGGTTCATATTTTAGTTCTAAAGGTGCTTAATTATGCTCAAAAGTCTGTCCCTGAACTGGGTGTTGGTGTTGAAATAAACTCAAAAACATTATTTTCAAACTAGTTAATTGTTTACAAAATAAATTTATTTTTGATCCGTTTATATTACCAGAAAACGCAGATATGAATAATATTCGTTCTAGAATTTATCTACACTACAAATCTAATTCTTGAAATATGAAATTGGTATTTTCGTTCTATTTTGATTAATATTAAAATTGTGAATATCAAATATTAACAATGTGAATAAATATATTATAAAACTTGCATTGTATAAGAGTTTATAAAATTATTACTTTCATATATGTCAAAAAATGATTTCAGAAGATTTCTATGAAGACTAACAAGTTTGATTCAATAAAGAAGTATCGAATTCAATTCACAATCGACTTTTTTACATCGCATTCGCTTATATGATTCGAAGAGCACAGTTCCAAACCATCCCCTAATTAATTACAATAGACCTGTAATGTCCATAACGAATAACTAAATTTTGTAACTTTCCATATTTTAGAAAAAAATTAATTAAAATTTGGCATTCAATAGAGCACTCGGTTTATTTTTCCCGGCATCAGGATAGCATAAACTTTCAAATAAGCTATAACACATCCCTGTAATCTTTACGGAAGAGCTACAATTTCAATTACAAGAAAACACCCTTACGCAATTTTATATATGCACTCAGTAAAAAAATGTTCTTGGACAAAAAGAACTGTTTTCTCAGATATACATGAAAATTGTGTTATATCAAACAAATTTTCGTTGATTCAACAAAATATTTGATTGACCGAACCAAATTTTTTTGTTGAATCCTCCTAGTACTCCATGTAAGAAAATATTTGGTTAAAACAACTAAAAAATTTAGTTGAGTCAACCAAACATTTTCTTTTCCATATCATAACCATATTCTATGGTTGAGCCAGAACAAATTTTGTTGATTCAACCAAATCGTTTTCTATGTGTATAGATGTAAAAAGAAAATTTGCCATCCAATTTCCATCTCAAGATGTATATAACTAAATACACTTTACAGGCACTTATGCACTCATCCACCTACACACTCATATTTTCACACGCATTAGTTAAAATCAGAGGGAAGCTGAATCTGACTAGTTAGTCGCATTTCAACGATTCCGATGAATAGAAACGACAGAGGATAGCGGTGCGGCAAAGCAGGTTTTGCACCCCGTAAAGCTGTCTCGTTCAGGAAACTAGTTTCTCTATGAAACTCTAAATATACACGAAAGAGACACCTAATAACAGAAGCAGAGCAGGGGAAAAATGAGCAAAACGGGAATATTTAGTAAATTGCACGGTTAGTATCTCTGCACTAAAGAACAAGCGGGCATGCCTTTCATGAGCTGACACAAAACACCTAATACCAGATAACTTTGCCACACGAAATTGTAATTGAGACGACGAAATTGTCTTTGCATTTTACCCATCTTATTGTATTTTCTTCCTCGCGGACAATAGAATTCTGCATTTACTCGAAAAATAGAGACATTCATAATATCCTCCGAGAGAATGAAGGCAATGGAACTTAAACGGATTATAAAAGCATAGCTTTTTCATTTACGTGACTTTTACATTTATAGTGAGTTTCATTCCGCGGAATACGAGTATATAAGCCAAATGAAAGGAAAACAGCTTCATTGTTGTTACACTGATTAAAACATAAAAAAATTCACAGTAGAAAACTTTCAAAAAGACTCGGTTGTTTATGCGGTTCTTCGTTGAAATAATGTAAAAAGCTTAAGTGCACGTATTTCGAATTGTTTAGTTTATAAAATATTATTTACTAATCTATATAAAATTTACTTAAAAGTTAAAGCGAAATAAACAAATTAAGGGAGAGCGTTAATAAACGATATTGCTATTAGGACGGAAGTCGATCTGAACTTTAGAATGTATGTGGGGCATGATATTGAACAAATTCGTTTCCAATGTCTCACTTCCACTGCACTTTACGTTTTTACCTCTCGGATGACGAATAGAAACGAATTTATTTTCAGAGCTTTTGCAATATAGGAGTGCTATATTTTTTTCTGTTTTTTAGCTACAGTTTCGAATACACTATTTTCTTTATTTTGCAAGCTTTCTTTTTGCTCAATGCTGCCATTATTCTTCTAATGGTTTGAAAGAAAAATTGACTGAGTATTATTGCTCAATTTTAAAACGACTATTTTTGTTGTCGATCAACCATCTCTCTTTTCTGGTAGAAAATCGACAGTAGATCAACCACAACAATCGTGCGAGAATGGATTTCTGACAGTGGAAAAAGTGTTAATGTGGTCAGGCAGCAAACAGTGTTGTGCGGAGTAAATTGTTGGGTCGCACCAGGAAAAACATATTCTAGCACTTTAGAAAAGTAATACTTTTTTACTCATTTTTCTCTTTTTCTCATTATTTATTTATTATTTAAGCCACCGGAAAGCCAAAAATTTCGATAAGGCGAAAGTTTCAAGTCATTAATCTTGAAATTTTATCAGATCTAAAATTTGTGTTCAGATTACAAAGCAAATTAATAAATCAGATCTAGAATTTCAGGAACATTGACTAATAATTCATGTAAAATTCAGTAGTCTCTGCGGGCATAAAAAACTTCTAAATCATGAACTAATTATCATAAATATTATGTTAAATAAATTATTTATTATTATTAAATTATTATTTCTGACTGAAATTATAAATCTGTAATAAGTAGAGATATATTGATAAAATTTTAATTAACATTTTTTTGTATATAATTGTACCTTTTTGTCGAAGGCACACCTCCTATTCTTATGTATACGAAATCTTATTTTCAGTAATAAAAAATTTAATGAAATCGGTAAGCAAAACATATTGAAACATATAAAAATGCAGAATAACACTAAAATCGACATTATTTTTTCATATATTCCGAAATTCAAGATTTTTTCCTGTCACCCGATACGAATAGTTTTTATTTATTCATTATCAAGAATATTCTCTTTATATTGATAAAAAATCCTGTGCATATTATTGAACAGAAAAGTTTAGAGACTGTCTCATTAATTGTAATGAATTTACAAATTTTCGTATTCTAAGCCCAATAATATTTTAAAACATTTTTTTGTTTCATAAAATTAAGGACTTATTCCTTAATAAAGAACAAATACTTTCAAAAAGTGAAGGGATTTTTCAGCCTCGAATTTTGTATTTTTTTATAATTGAATACTGAGAAAATTCATTTTCTGGCCTAAAACAACACAGCGGAACATGCCAACCATTTTTTTTAATTAAAGATAATTTATAGCATAATTTTTTTTTAATAAAAGGAAGAAATTCAGAGGGTAGCGTTCACAAAATTAAAAAATACAAATTCAAAACTCTTCTAGAATACTTAAAAGAACAAGTCATATTTGCAGAGAAGCAATAATAACTTTATGGTATATTCTTCTATCTTGTATTGTTCCTAAATAATGGAAGTTGAATTGTTAAATAATAATTGCATATTTTTGATACATTTTCACAATTCACTATTGCACTGAAAATAGTTTATAGTATCTTTAGTTGAGGAAAAGTGTTTTTCTTCCATAAAACGACTCAGCCGTAAATTTTTTTATAATAATAGAATTTTACTATTCGCGTGCGAATAGTTATTTAACAAAATAAAAGTTATTGTGTTTACTTTCATGAATTTTCTGAATTTTTAAGTGATTGGTTTGCAATCTTTTGCAAAATCTTCTTTCTAGTCCAAAAGTGGAAGATCAGTCGGGGGAGAACAATAAACATTAGTATTTATATAAAAAAATACAAAAATAATTTTAAAAACTCTTTCTCAATAACTGATTTTTTCCAACGCTTCTGCTTTTTCATTAGACTTTTTACTCATTTTTATCAATTGAAAAAAATTGTATTTTCTAAAAAAAAGCCCAAAAATAATCCAAAAAATTTTTTTATATACATCTACATGTTTTATTTTTCAAATAAAATTTCAGAAATATTTGAATATCGAAAACTAAGAATTGATATAAATAACATCACAATTATATTTTATAATCAATTTTGTTTCATAATTGAATCACAAATGTTTAAACAATTTAAAAAAAAATGTAAATGGTAATTTTTGAGCTGGAAAATGGAAGGGGAAAGTTCTGTCACACCCTACCCCTTTTCCAGTTTAAAAAATTACCAATAATTGCTATTTTCGGCAATTTTATAATTATTTTTATCGATCTGTCCTTGAAAATGTAATTTACGAATATGTGATTCTTGAAAATTTTTAATTATTTGGATTATTTGGGGTTTCCAACCATTTGCTTTCAAAGTTCGGAAAAGTCATCAAAGTAAACAATGGGCTTAATGCGTACATTTTAGATAATATATTTCTTAAATACTGCATAAAATTCTGAAAATTTTTGTAAATTAGAAAAAAATCTATGATCTTGAAATATCACATCCTTTAAACCGCTGAACCAATCAGAATAATAGTATGCAGTGGCTCCATTGACTAACGAATTATTCAACTGACAGCTTGTGAAAAAAATTGTAACCATCCACGTGTCGACTTTGGCACACTCATATTTTTCAAACGCGTTTTAAATAGTAAACGTGAAAATAGGTTATGTTTACACCAATCACTAGCGGCCATATTAATTACCCCATCAACTGCGCTAATTAGACTGAACTTTACTTTTGACGCTGGCCCAATCAGAATGACTTATCTTGTCCCAAAAATTAAAAAAGTATACTCTCTAAAGATTCCAAACAAATTCAAACTTTTTTTTTAACTTTCCTTAAGTAATTATATTCAATCCTTAGTGCTCTTTTAATGCCACCAGAAGACAAATATATTCGAAAATATTCAACAATCTCATTACCAAAATGAAATAAAGAAAGACTCTGAAAATAAATTAATTTTCTTCAATCCGCAATTTATTTCATCTGAACTCATCCTCACAGGAATTAAATGCCTTATTAAATTGAAATATCTTATCAGTATATTAAATAATGAATTAAGGAGATCTAATTTATCTGGAGCGCTCATTTATCACCTTTCTTTTAAGAGCACTTGCGACACGGTGCGCTTTATCTCTCTTCGAAGGGGAATCGCGGTAATTTTGCCTTTGCATTCTGCGATGTGGTATTTTCCATATAGAGACTGGTATTCATCGTTCCCTAGAGCTTTACTACGACTACGACGAGTCAGGCGAGTGTAGCGAGGCGTGAAGCGATTCGACCAAATTAAACGTGCGGCGCGCCCACCATTGCAACCAGCGCGTAGCGGCACGGCGCTTAAGCAAGATGCAATATAATATATTAATATTTTATTTATACCCCGGGACCCAAAGCCGAAGGTAGGAGAGCAGGGCCTAGCAATTCTATTGCCGCGGAACGACGAGCTAATTACGCGAGGAAATGAGATCCGGAGTTCCGCACAATACGTTTGCAGTTCGCAGAGCGATACTACTATAATACGCCACGCCGCGGCATGGCGTATTATAGTAGTATCGCTCGGCGAATCCCATAAGCGGTACCGCGAAACAATACATCATCCACGACGTTCGAATTGTGAAACCCGGGCAAATAAATTCCCGCAGAAGCATCACATTCGTCCTGGAAAGGTTCTTGTTAATTTTGGTGAACCAGCAAAGTGTTAATGCCATCTGCATTCATAGAAGACGGTGGTTCTTTTATTAATAAATCTCCCCGTCACCACGAGAATCTATTAAATTGTATTTCAGTTGAACATTTTCTGAATAAAAATCTGCTCTTTAGTAATTACTAATAAGTACATTCATATTAGTAATTATATTCATGCAAAATAAAAATTGGGAAGATGCAAAATAACTTTCAGTGAAAAAAAGACAAAATGGGATTCCTAAGTGCTTTTTTCAATCTAAAACAATTTGATTGGAAAAATTATCTTGTAAAAAGAAATTGAAAACCAGACAAATGTAAAACCAGACAAATGTACTAGTAAGTCTCTAGGTACTTTTATTCTCACGACACTTAGAAATTAGAAGATTTTATAACTTTATTTTTTCAACAACTCCCCATGAATTTAACTACTTTTTACGATATACTTTAGAATGAAAAAAATTACCTCTCGATAAGAGGATTTTACCAAAGATACCCTAAACTGGTGACTTTGAAGCTTTCTATAGCTATAGATTTCAGACATTCGCAAAGCGAAACTTTTTTCTTTATTTTTACCATTTTCTTAAAGAAATACACAGTTTATAATTTTTTGAATTTCTTCAGAAATATATATATATATATATATATATATATATATTAGGGTGGTTCAAAAAAATCAACTATTTTTTTTTTCAAAACACCCACTTAAAAACTTCCGGAAAGGTGTAAAAAGACGCCTGTGAAAATCAGAGCTCTTAATATTAATATTTAGAGGTCGCTCATCGCGAATTTCTATTTCCCATTTAAATAGCATGTGAAATTTTTTTTTTAATTCGGAATTTTCTAACTCTTGAATGGCTTGATGAATTGCTAAGCTCATACCATATTCTCTCATAGTCTCTTATGATTTTTTCAGAAATTTACTCCTTCAAAAGTTATTGATGGTTAAAGTTGAACACATAATAAATTTATCGTTTTTTTTCTTAATTTTTGGCAAAAATTTGAAATTTATCACTCATTATCGTAATAGTTCTTTCGGATATTTTATAGTTGAAAATTTTCTCTAAAAAAACAATAATCTAACTCAAATCATCACATTATAAAGTTGAACATTGTTTGAAAATTTGTCTTTTATTATTCTTACCGAGAAAACGTAGAATTTTTAAAGACCTAGCGGTAGTAAATGATGTTGCAGAACGCGGTATTGTATTAATTGATGAATGCAATAACTGCTTAACAAAAAACGAGGACCAAATTCAATATCTTTTACAAGTTGTGCAAGAAAATCGTCGACAATTTCCTGATTATAACAAGAAAACATTAAAATAAGATATAATGTTCGTAATGATAATTTTAACGCCAAAACTTATAAATAATGTTGTTTTAGTATTAATATTCAAAATTGTTTATATTGAATTTTATTTTTATACTATACTCAATACAAAACAGTATGTTTCTAAAAGTGACGTTTTTTCATTAGTATCTGAATTATCTTGATACTTAATAGATGAAAATTACTATTTTAATAAGAAATAAGCAGGTAATACATAAAGATACTGAGCTTGTCGATTTAAAAATTGTTAAACGATCTTTTTTTAGAAGAAAATTATAAACTATGAAATTTCCGAAAAAAATATTACGATAAATAGTTATAAATTTCAAATTTTTGCCAAAAATTAAGGAAAAAAACGATAAATTTATTATGTGTTCAAATTTAACCTTAAATAACTTTTGAAGGAGTGAATTTATGAAAAAATCATAAGAGACCTATGTTGTAGGGCGTCAAATTCCCTACAAGAATATGGTATGGGCTTAGCAATTCATTAAGCCATTCAAGAGTTACAAATTTCCAAATTAAAAAAAAAATGTTAACATGCTATTTAAATGGGAAAAAGAAATTCGCGATGAGCGACCTCTAAATATTAATATTAAGAGCTCTGCTTTTCACAGGCGTCTTTTTACACCTTTCCAGAAGTTTTTAAGTGGGGGTTTTGAAAAAACAATTGTCAATTTTTTTGAACCACCCTAATATATATATATATATATATATATATATATATTAATTAATAATATGTTTTTAAAAATATCCTCGAGCTATTCCGGCGATTAATCCACTGGTGTTTTCGGTGTTTTAATCGGATTATTAGTTTGTCTATAATGCCTTGAGAAAGTCTGAAATCCATAAATGGAACGGCGCTGACGTGGAGGGAAGATTACACTGTTTCAACAATTAATTTTTGACTTAATAAAAGATTGTGTACTTCTTTTCTACATTTTTTGCTTCCTCATAGAGGAAGCTTTGTAATGATAACATTTTCAAAAAATTTTAAATTTATTTAATTAAACCTTCCTCAATTTAAAAATGTCTATTACAATGTTCTAAGCAATTGTCCGTATGTGTGTATGTGGGGTTGTGTGTGCGTGTGTGTGTGGATATCACACTTTTTTGTGAACACGATTACTTGAAAACGACTGCAGATGAATTGATGAAATTTGGAGGGCTTATTTTCACCACTTATATCTTGAAACTGACCAAAGGATTTCTGAAAATATTTATTGCATTTTTTAGCACTCAATAATATTTTTAAAATCGGGTTTTTATGGTGAAACTTTTTGCATTAGCATTATTCAAAGTTGATGCAAAAATATAAAAGATTCCTTGGTTCGAGAAGAATCGATTGACCTATGTATAATATTAATACATTTTATTGAAGATTAGGGAAGTTATGGTAATTTATATATTTTGAAAATCGGTGTTTTATAGTAAAACTTTTTTCATTAACATAATTCAAAGTTGATACAAGAACAGAAAAGATGTGTTGATTCGAGTCCAATCGATTGACCTATAATATTAATACATTTTATTGAAGAGTAAGCAAGCTATGGTCATGCATAATATTTGAAAATTCGGGTTTTTATAGTAAAACTTTTTTCTTCAACATAATTCAAAGTTGATGCAAGAATATAAAAGATTCCTTGGTTCGAGAGTAATCGATTGACCTATAATATTAATACATTTTATTAAAGAGTAGGGAAGTTATGGTAATTTATATATTTTGAAACTCGGTTTTTTATGGTAAAACTTTTTTCATTAACATAATTAAAAGTTGATGCAAGAACAGAAAAGCTGTGTTGATTCGAGTCGAAAAGATTTATCTATAATATCAATACATTTTATTGAAGAGTAAGGAAGCTATGGTAATGCATAATATTTAAAAATACGGCTTTTTATAGTAAAACTTTTTTCTTCAACATAATTCAAAGTTGATGCAAGAATATAAAAGATCCCTTGGTTCAAGACGAATCGATTGACCCATGATATTAACGCATTTTATTAAAGATTAGGGAAGTTATGGTAATTTATATATTTTGAAAATCGGTTTTTTTATAGTAAAACTTTTTTCATTAACATAATTCAAAGTTGATGCAAGAACAGAAAAGATGTGTTCATCCGAGTCGAAAAGATTGACCTATAATATTAATACATTTTATTGAAGAGTAAGCAAGCTATTGTATACCATTAAGCCATTTCCCTTTCAGGGTAGGCGTGACACTACCCGATTCGGGTAGTGTTTCTAGGTGGATAGTTTTCTTGTAGTTATAAATAACTACAAATTTGGGCTCACCACACCCATAATATTCCAACAGCACACAGTATTCTCGAATGCTCACCCATCCAAGTACTAACCTTGCCCAACGCTGCTTAACTTCAGTGATCTGACGAGAACTGGTTTTTTCAGCGTGGCATGGCCGTTGGCATGGTAATGCATAATATTTGAAAATTCGGTTTTTTATAGTAAAACTTTTTTTCCTCAACATAATTCAAAGTTGATGCAAGAATATAAAAGATTCCTTGGTTCGAAACGAATCGATTGACCTATAAAATTAATATATTTTAATGAAGATTAGGGAAGTTATGGTAATTTATATATTTTTAAAATCGATTTTTATAGTAAAAATTTTCTCATTCTAATAATTTAAAGTTGATGCAAGAATAGAAAAGTTGTGTCGATTCAAGGTGAATCGATTGACCCATAGCATTAATACATTTTATTGAAGAGTAAGGAAGCTAGGGTAATGAATAATATTTGAGATTACGGTTTTTTATAATAAAACTTTTTTCATTAACATAATTCAAAATTGATGCAAGAACGGAAAAGATTCCTTTATTCGAGACAAATCGATTGATCTATAATATTAATACACTTCATTGAAGATTAAGGAAGTTATGCTCATTTATAATATTTGAATCATCTGTTTCAAACAGAAAAAACTTTTTCCATCGACATAATTCAAAGTTGACGACGCATGAATAGAAAATATTTGTTGATCATAAATTTTCAAATAGAATAATTCTGACAATTTTCTTGAAAAAATCATAAAGCTGGCAAAGGGATAGGGTGCGACAGAACTTTTCCCTTTCCTTTTCCAGCTCAAAAAATTATCATTTCAAATTCAAAATTTGATTTGTCTGATTTGTCTTTGTATTTCAAAAATTGTTTGTATTATTTTGTAATTTTGTATTTTTTGTGAATTTCTATTTTTAGATTGATCAAAATGAAGACTTTACTTTGTCTATTATTGAAAAAAATAACTAATGCTTCCTCTATGAGGAAGCAAATACATTTGCTAACGGCAAGCAAAGTGCTCGTGAAATGAGCACTATATAATTATAAATACAAGGTGGAAACACTCGACATCGAATTCACAGGTAGTTTAAAAATTATGAACATTGCATTTGTTTTTAAAACATGATTTAAAAAAAGAAAAAAGTTCCCTCGAGGTGTTCCGGAGACGAATCTAATGGTGTTACTGGTTTTATATCGGTCTGATTTTTTTGTTTTAATGCTGTGCATTGTAATAAAGAAGCATTATTTCAGGGCTGATTTCAGGTATAATTGAAATAAGACACAGAAAAAACAATCTCGAGTTGTACTAAAATAAGTCCACTGGTTTTTATACGATATTTATAACATTTGACTCAAAATGCCCTTAGGTAATGAATTTGATACAAATCGGATTATTTTTCGTTTTTTGGCTAGTTTTTTCTAATTTTATCCGACAGTGGAATGCAGGTCCTGGCAATTTCATCGTGCCGAACGTAGAATGCAATTTTTGTTTTTTGTGTTTTATAAAAAAAAGTCCAAATTTTATTTTTTCTGTTCGGTTAATTAGAACCAAAGATATGGAATTTTCCAAACAAATATTTTCTGGGGGTTTTCTTCATTATCAAATGACTGCATAAATTGAGTTACAGCCAAATCCCATTCCAATACAAAAATTCTTGTGATCACTGGATATGGTCTTCACCGACTACGAAATGATAGCTCCACGGAAAATGCCGAGAAGTTTCACCTAAAATGAGTGATAAAAAAAGTATAAAATGCCGGTCATTCAATCAAATACGACAGTAAAAAGTGGTTTCAAAAGAAGATAAAGGTCCTGTAACAAATTTGAATCTTCCAATAGATAAGATCGTGATTGGAACTACTATAACGAATCTACTTTTATCGAAGATTTGCCACGCGTACTAGCGTAACCGTTGGGATGAATGGAGCACACTCGAAGTGAGAGAGGGAAAAGGCGATATGAGGTGAAAAAGGAAATAGTCGACACCCCTCTAGAAGATAATCGGGAAGTTTGAATACGAATTTCCCGGCGGCTACGGAAGCCGCGGTGAGAATATCCGTGAGATATTACGACGTCGTTTGTTTTAGGGTCCCCTTTCGAGCATCTCAGCTTCTTTTTCTCTCTTTTCCCCACTCATTTCTTCTTTCTCTCTTTTACTGTTTTCTCACTATGACTTTTTTCTCTTCTGTCTTTTTACTTTCTCGCACTTTCTTATTTTCTCTTTTTCCTTCTGCCAGCAATGAGCGCACGCGAAGAGCTCGGCTTCAAATAATGGTTAAAATCCTTTCGGTAAAGCTATTATTTAGAGATTTAGGGAAAACGGAGATCCCCTACTGCTTCGCTACTTACAGTTTTATACGTTCGCGGAATCCCGTGGTGGAATCAGTGGCCACTATACTGGCATTTTACGATCGACGTAAAGTTCAGATTTATTACCTCTTAAAGGAAAAAATTAGAGACGAGGTTAGCAAGTCAGGAGAAAATGACTATAAGGTCGCTTAATTGGCACCTGATCAATAAAGAGGACAGTCATTCCAAACATAAAACATTATGTGGTTTTTGAAATTTTGAAGTAAATAGTTAAAGTCTTGAAATTGGTCCGTACGTTTAGACTCGGCCATTAATACAATTCCGCTTTTTTACAGAATTAACAGTTAATTATTCAGCAATACCTTTATGCTGTGAATCGATAACATCTGATAATTATTTAATGAAATTGAATCAACTAGTTAATTATTTGGCTATTTTTCAGCATTTACACTTTGTTCTTTCAACGCAATCAACTCTTGGTAATGAATTTTTCAACTGTTTTTAGTCACTTTGGTAACGATCCAATATTGATATTGTTATTCATAATTTAATTAACGTAGCCGTACACAGTATGTAATATAGAATTTTAAGAAGTAATTAAGTTTCTTTGAAAAATCATCAATTGTTATCAATTGATATCAATAAAATATTTTTAAGTAATTTCCAGTTTATTTCACAAGGAAAACGTAATTTTTAATTTGCAAATGCATTGGACGAGAGAAATTTATTTATAACATTGTAATTAACAATAGCAATAGTGGATAACGCAGTGTTTAAAAAAGTGAAATACTTTCGTTATTAACAGTTGATTACGTTAAAACAACAAAGTTCAAAAGCTGAAAAATAGCCAAATAATGTACTTGTAAAATTGGGTTTGTTTAAACAATTATAAAATGTTATAGAATCATAGCAAGAAGTTATTGCTAAGTAAATGGCGGTGAAAAAGGTGGAATTACATATATAAATAAATACTGCGTTGAAAATTGATTTAAACAATTATTTTTGACCATAACAATTGTTTATTGTCATATAAATCTCTTTAAAAATTCAGAAGTTAGTAATATAAAGTTGAATGTGTCTGAAGAATTAAGTCTTTACATCCAAAAATAGCCAAATAGTGCATTTACTTATTCAGGTTGTTTAAACAATTATCAGTTTTTATTGAATGACCAAATATGATACTTAGGTTTTATTGTCACGTAATATACGACCTATTCCTTAAAAAATCTATTTTATTCCATCATAAATACCAGATATTTTTTATAAAATGTGCTTATAAAATAAAAAATTATATATTAAGCTTTATTAATTCGTTTAGGAAAATCTTTTTGTCCATAACTTGTTCAAATTTCGTGCGAATCAAGTGACGGATCGCTTCCCATCCCCATGAAACTATTTTCATTCACTTATTTGTTTATAGAAAATTCGATACATTTTTAAAAGTTTGCGTTGCTATTAAACATCTTTTTTGCATAGTAGCTTCATCTTTTCTACATATTTTTGCATAAATCCAAGCATTGTTAAAAAACGCTATACTTCAAAAGTGGAAATTTCTTTTTCTCTCATTCCTCTTATTAAATAAAAAAATAATTAAATTTATTTCAAAAATCGTCCATGACAGTTTGATGCGAAATTTTATTGGAGTTTATTATTATTTTTACATTCTCATCATAATGAGAAAGTATTGGTTTTATGTGAAAAATGACTTTCGCGGATTCGATCAAATGTCGACGTTTTGAGGCCCCCTGAGTCAGAAAAAATGGTTTTTACGTCGGTGTCTGTCTGTCTGTCGTTGTCGTTGTCGTTGTCGTCGTCGTCGTCGTCGTCTGTATAT
>CAKNYM010053398.1:781098-802342 GCA_932195095.1 Andricus curvator
TGCCCGCGAAGCGGGCAGATTTTTTTAAATTAAAATTGGCTAACAATTGTCTTCTAAAAATCAATTAGTCCACTGACGCTTTTTATGGTTCACTGTGGTGCGGAGTTGCACGTGTTTATTTTGTAGTAATTTTAAGTTACAATTTGGTTTTTCTCAAAGAAATTAATTGAACGGGTTATGTAATCATATAATATACATGACTACATGGGATTTTCGAAATTTATTCACCGCGTGGAGGAAGCGAAGAAACAGCATGCGTAATATTTAATCGCAGGACTAACTCAGTGGCTCTGTATTCAGCATGATGTTACGAATACATAAGCCTGCACGTAGGCACTTAGGAAAGCCCGGATCGCGGTCCATCTTCCTCCCTCACGCAATCTGTACATTATGTGCATATAATGTACCGGAAGGGTGGAAGGATCCTTTCCTTTCAACTATTTATCCACCCCATGATGCAACCGGAACATTGCCGACTTTATTTTCTCAATTCCCCCGGGGCTAAGGATATTCCCTTCCCCTACTGGTCCGCCAAATATCCAATATAGATACGGATATCGAATGTAAAGATAGAGTTATTAAAAATGTTGTACAGCTCTTACTCCCTTGTTCCGTGCGTCGGAAAAACGATTTTACTTGGTCCCTTGATAATTCACAATTCCATCATTTCCATCGAAAACACAATACCTAACATTTCTTTCATCAGAAAAGAAAACTTAGTCAAAGTAGGCGCCGCGCGCCTGCAAAAAAGTGTTTTGTAGCCTATTAAGACGTTAGTTAAGTCGTTCAAACCTCCTTCTACTATACTTTCCCTCTCTTACTCCCCTGCATTCCCCTACTTGCCCTCCCCTGATTTTCGTACCAACCTTCCCAAACTCCTTCTCCACTACTTCACCCACTCTTCACTTTTCCAGCTAACACTACCCTCCCCTACTTCCCTTTCGCGGCCCTCACTTCCCCACCCTACTCACCCTCATTTCGGATCTTTTCCCCTACTTCCCCTCACTTACACTCACTTCCCTTACTTTCCGTCCAATTACACCTCACTCTCCTTCGATCACTTCCCTTCGTCTTCCCCCTTCTCTTCTCCCCTCATTTACTTACTTACCTACTTTCTCTCCCTTACTCATCCACCCTACTTCCCCTCCCCTCACTTCCTTACTTCCTCAAACCTCATTTCTCATCAATTCCTATACTTCTGCTTCCCTTAAACACCTACCCCTACTTCCTCCCTCGCTTCCCTACCCTCATTTATCATCACTTTCCCCACTTCCTCTCCCATCATTGCCCATCATTGCCCCTCATTCCCCCTACTTTCCCACCTTATATTTCTATTAGAACCGATTTATGGTTCCAAGAGAGATACAACAAAATCGAACCTCTCTTGTTCAAAAGTAACCCAAAATGATGAATTGTTCCAAAGAAACCCAAAGCATGAGTTCTCAGGGAAGCCACTATTTTTATCATTTTCGTCTCGCGGCTTTCTCTCAGTAAAAAATAGTGATTTCTCTCAGTCGATAAGCAACAGCAAACATTTTTGCTAGAACGGCTGAATATTTCCTCAGGTAAGATATTTTTCAGGGCGGTCAATGTCATTCTTGAAGGAACTTTCAACAAGGAATTCAATGGTGACCATTATTTTGATCTTGACCATGAGCTTCACGGTCATTTCAAGGTCAAATTGATTTTTTTAAATGGGAACCTCTAATTTTGACCCCGGGAACTGAGAGAGCGGAAAATTTTACGTCCAGATATGACCTTGACAGATCGAAAATTTGACCTGGGAAGGTCATGGCAAGGTCAAACAACGTACAGCAGGATGACTCGACCAGCATGCATTTATGAAGAAAATGTTCAACGCAAGAGTTGTAGCATTTTATTCTCCCGATCGATTGGTGACTTTGACCTTGTCTATGACCAGAACCTTCACCAGGACATTTTCTTCAAAAATGCATGCCAGTCCAGTCATCCTGCTGCACGTTGTTTGACCTTGCCCTGACCTTTCCAGGTCAAATTTTCGATTTGTCAAGGTCATATCTGGACGTAAAATTTTCCGCTCTCTCAGTTCCCGGGGTCAAAAATAGAGGTTCTCATTTTAAAAAATCAATTTGACCTTGAAATGACCGTGAAGGTCATGGTCAAGATCAAAATAAAGGTCACCATTGAATTCCTTGTTGAAAGTTCCTTCAAGAATGACCTTAACCGCCCTGAAAAATATCTTACCTGAGGAAATATTCAGCCGTCCCGGGACTTTTTGGACACCTGGTATAATAAATAGGATAAAAAAAGTTTGATAAAGGAAAATAGAGTGATGTGTTTTATTATATATATATTAGCAGTAAATGCACGCGCGCGCGTTCATGTCTCTGGGTTTCTATTTCCTAATATTAAAAATATAAATAATATAAAAATAAATATGACTTTTTTAATCAAAGAATCTGGAAATTGAATGATTTCAGAATAAAATGTCGAAAATCGAACAATTTCAACACGTTAAACTTTAAATATTTTCAGATTCGAATTTGTTAACTGGAATAATTTTAAACGGTGCATTACACGAATTTTTAAATTTTCTTTTTTTAATGATTATCTTATATTCGAAATCGCAGAGAAAACTTCTTGCGAAACTTTCCAGTAAATTCTCATCAGAATCTTAAGTTACAAAACACTTCTCTTTTAATTCATTCATCTGAAATAGATCTAATCTTTAAAATAATTTAATTAGGTTCTAAAGAAGAAAACTTCGGAGTTCAATCGCAGGTTTTGATCAAAATTCAACTCAGAATATTTTATACATAAGTTTGTTTTACAGATTTATTTGAAAAGTCCACACGATCACTATCTCTGATCAGAAATCGAAATTCAGAGAGGAAGTTTCTGGCCCTAAGCCAATTTGCGGTGGACTCTTATCTCAAGCTCTTTTGTGTAAGAGTCGATCATTCTTCCTCCTTTTAATCTCTTGTAAGTCTTAATATTTTTTACATTTTTATCATTTAAAATAAAGAAGTATTGAATTCTTCCGAAATTTCACATCTCAGTTTTTCAACCGATCACCACTTTTTGAGACCCCCCCAAAGTCGAAATAGTAATTTGTGATACAAGGACCCTAAGTGGCACGTTTTCGGCCGAGTGTGAAAGTTGCAGTACGAGTCGGAGTCGAGGCGTAGTCGAAACGAGACTATTACTGCAATTTGCATGAGGCAAAGTGCCACTTAGGGGCCGAGTGTCACACATTATTTTTTATCACACCAGTCACACATAAGTGCAAATAGGTTGCATACAGTCCCAATCTAAAATACCCTGAGTAAATACCCTAAATACCCTAAGTACAAATTTTACTGCCTATGCTAAAAAGTACTATTTTAGGTATCGTTCGCAGTACCTAAAATCGCACTTATGATGGCGGTGTGATAAAAAACAAGTTTTTGCGATAAATAAATGATAATAATAAATATGTCTTTAGGTCTGCCTGTTGTATGTCCGTCTGCCCGTAAACATGATAACTTTAAAAAAATTAGTTTAAAGTATGTATGTGTAAGTATGTATGTTCAAAGTATGTAGTCCTGGATCAGGGTGTAATATTAAAAATGAAATAATAACTCTTTTCATAAAGGATATGATATAATTTGGATACACTTTTCATATAGATTTATGGAATCTAGGTTTTTGGCAAGATTTATGACCTACGAAGCCTATTCAGTACATTTATAAACTGTTTATCAAATAACGAGCGAGAGTATCGTGATGAGAATGTGTGCATCAAAGCGTACTAAGCTTTGAGCAACGTAATCTTTACATATACAGAGTGGCCGCATAACTTCATTTTCAGGCCCGATGCAGTGGCGGGGCGGGCCGCCCCCGCTTATTCTTTGCATTTTCAAAATTCTCTGACTTGATCTTTCCCTGATCTTTCTCTGATATTTCCCTGATCTTTCCTTGATCCTTTCCTGACTAATTTTTCATTTACTTTGTACAATAATATTTAAAGACTATAATTTTAATCTTTTCATATTTTTAATATAGAATATTTTATAAATTTAATAAAACAATATTAAATTCAAATTTAAAAATTTTTTATTTATTATTCGCAGGGCTGCCACAACCTAAGTTACTTGAAAAAAGTCACCTATTTAAACCGAAAAAGCAATTAAAAGTGACTAATGGGCATTAATAATATAAATAATCTTCTTTTAAATTTAAAAGAATTCAGAAGACTTTGATTCATTGATGTTCAAAAAAATTCAAGTTACACTCAAAAGAATTCAAATAAATTGGACAAAATTTTTAAAATCCAAAAAATTCTATTGATTTCAATAAAATTGGAGTGATTTTAGAAAAATACAAGAAAAATTAGATAAATTTGAAAGAATTCATAAAAATACAAGGTAAATTAAAAAAAAATCAAGTGAATTGATAAAAATACAAAAATACAAAAAAATCATTCAATTCAGCAAGTATCAAATGAGTTTAGAAAAATTGAAATAAATTCAAAAGATTGTAATTAAATGCCAGAGAATAAATTCAAGATGAGTTTACAAGACATCAAGATGAATTAAACAAAACATTTTAAAAAATCAAAAAAATATATTGAATTGAGTAGAGTTGAATGAATTTCGAAAAATTGAAGTTAATTCCAAACGAATATAATTGAATTGCAAAAAATATTTTCTAAATCTCTTCAGATCTTTCAAACAATTAAATGTTCCTTGAAATCTTTTTAAAAATTCTCTAAAATATTTCCAATCCTTAGAAATATCTTAAAATCCCTTGGAACTTTTTCAATCTCTTTACAATTATAGTGAGGCAATACCTAATTATTATTAACAAATATAATTTTTTGAACAATTAATAATATCATTAATAATATTCACTTAGAATAATGCTAAAAAACTGCAGTTGTTACAAAAAAATTTCACTTCTTGTCCAATTTTTAATTAAAGTAAGGTAAATAATTGGTTAAAGTTAACAAAATTAATTGTTCAAACAGTTTATTATTAGTCGAATAATATTATCTTTGAATAATGTTAGAAAGTTGCAGTTTTGTCTGAAATATCCAACTTTTTGTCCACTGTTCACTTGGAGTTTGGTAACAATGATTGAAATTCAACAAAAATAATTGTTTAAACAAATTATTATTATTAAAAACTACTTTCTCCTATAGTGATGCTAGAAAGTTCCAGTTTTTTCTGAAATTTTCCACTTTTTGTCAACTTTTCACTTAAGTAGTAAAGTAATAATTATTGCAGGTTGAGAAACATAGTTGTTTAAAGAATTCATCATTGTTTATAATCATCTTTTTTTTATGGCCAACGGCCATACCACGCTGAAAACCCCAGTTCTCGTCAGATCACTGAAGTTAAGCAGCGTTGGACGCGGTTAGTACTTGGATGGGTGACCATTCAAGAATACTGACATGAGTGCTGTTGGCACATCGTGGGTGTGGTGAGCCCATACTTGTAGTTATTTATAACTACAAGAAAACCCTAGAAACACTACCCGAATCGGGTAGTGTTACGCCTGCCCTGAAAGGGAAATGGTTTAATGGTATATCTTTCCTTAGATAATCGCTAAAAAGTTGCGGTTTTTTCTGAATTTTTAAACTTTTTGTCAGCTTTGTCTTAGTGAGTTGGTAATAAATTAATGCAAGCTAGGAACAAATGATAAATATTAATATAAATTTAAACAAAAAGGCTCTCAGCAGCTACTTCAAAGAAAATTTACATTTAATATCAGAAAAACGGATTCACAAAAAAGGAAGAGATTGTTTAAAATATGATTCTCTCTAATTTTTATTTATTATTTTTTCACAACTAAAAAGGCAAATCAAAGTTAAACATTTAAGATAAAAGCGCAACTTTCTAGCACTTATCTAAGAGAAGATAGTTATAACCAATAATAATTTTTTTTGAACAATTATTTTTGCTGAATTGAATTAAATATTAACTCACTTCAAGTAAAAAGTGAACAAAAAGTTGAAAATTGAAGAAAAAAAACGCAATTTATAGCATTATTCAAAGAGAATATTGTTAACAATAATAATAATTCGTTTAAACAATTATGTTTCTTAGCAAATAATGAAACACTTTTGAAAAAAACCGCGACTTTCTACATCTATTCTAAGAGAAAATTTCTAGAAACAATAATAAATTTGTTATACAATTTATGTCAACATCTAATTACCAGTGCAGAAGAGTATTTTATGTATTAGAAACAATTGGCATTAAAAAACCCGCAAAATATCATAACTAGCGCGAAAAACTACCAAAAACCATTTTTTCACTCATGGGTTTTTTTGGGACCCTATAAAACAGACTTATGGGGGTCATATTTAAAAAGTAATATTTTATTCGTGTTCTATGGCTAATAATGAAGAGAAATGTTGAGTTTCAACTCGATTCAGCTAATATTGACGATTCTTATGGGAAATACGTGGTAAACTTCATGGGGCTTGGACCTCCTCTAAATATCTTCTTTTTTTTTAAACTAAAAAGGAACCCTCAGAATGAGTTCTATAAGGTTATTCCACAATCATTTGTTCAGAAAAGATTCACTTATCATCTGCTATCGAGAATACTGGGTACGCCAAATGCATTGCTGTCCTTACCAAAATAATTATTTAAGAATTAAAAAAATTAAATATGAAAGGATATCAGTTATTGGATTTGTTCTCGGAAAAAGAAAAGATCCTTCTTTTAGTTACATGTTGTTTTAAAGTAATAGCAAAGTGATTTGCACTAAAAAAATCAACGAAATGTGAAATTTGTGAAATAAGGAAGTGTAGTGCTGTTTTACGATAAAAAATGATTAAAAATGTTAAGTACATACTATCGAATCTTACAGTGTGATTTGAAGCTATATGGTATGTGGAGAAAATTAGATTTTCCACAATGTGACAATACTATTAGAGGAAAGCTGAAATTCCGGTCTTAAATCTTCAAATTAAACGATACTTTAATTGTGCTGATATTTATAATTAATTTTTTTATAACGAGATAATAAATCCATCAACCGATATTCTATCATACTTTGTTTTGAAAATTCATTAATGCTGATTGGTATAATGAACAGTTAGTGACTGTGAAATAATCTTATTGGAGTCTCAGTTCTAAAAGATACCAACTTTTACTCGAGCTGCAACATTACCGAACCCCCAGTATATTCTGTGCACTTTTCACGTCCCTTATTATTAAAAAATATGAAACACCTTCACCCTGCGAATAAATCATCCACATTTTTAATAAAAAAAGTCAACTGGCAGGTCAATTTTCTCGGAATCTACAATCACGCTCGGGAGTGCACGGGTGGTCCGCAGGAGCGGTAATTCGTGCTGGGACGTATTTAAGACCTCTGAACACAACGCGTATACAGGCAGAGTAACGCGACATGTCGGATGTGGGAATATGGGCCGAGCGTTGTCTGCCTCGTAATTTTTCGGTTTCATTTGGCCGTTCTCCAAATAGCTACATATTGTGTCAGCTGAATCCTTTCTCAGACACAGGGAAAATTACTCCCGTGGTTTCAAATAGCCGCCGGGAAAACGCCTTCGCCATTTTTTGGCGCGAAACCGTGAAAAGTCACACGACATGCATAATTGGTTCCTGCCTCGAGTGGCGAGAGTGGAAAAAAAATTAAGCTCTGAGTGAAATCCCGCGGCTTGTTTCCTCATTTGGAAAAGTACTTTCAGAATCGTGAAAAAATAGCTCGAGATGTGCAGTTTTGTTGAGCGAAGAAGGTGAATAACTTATATCATAGAGTAGAACGGGGCGAAGCAGCCAAGACGCCACACTTTGGCGTGCAGAGCACTTGTCCGAAATGGTATCAAAAAGTGTATGGTGTCGTTAGAAAGCTTGATTCTTTGGCTACAAAATTGCCTGGTGGCATTTTGACGTAGCTTGCCAAGTACAGCTTCTACAACCGTTTTCCAGAGACGCTATGTTTTTGCTCAACTGTAAAAACGTGGGGCGAGGCAGCCAACCAGTTCAGCAGCTATTAGGCGGAACATAAAGTTTTAATACGCAGAAATATAATAATATGTATAAGTTCTTCATTAGGTCCAAGATGATATATAAAAATAAAAAACAAAGTTAAATGTCTTCTCTGACATTTAATGGAACTCAAAAGAAAAACCCCAAAAATATTGGAAAAAATCGGAAAAATTGATATGACATCTTCGTCGCAGCTGTCTGAGGTTTCATAAGGAGTTTATACCTTCTTCGGGAAGCCTTGCCGAGGGCCGCCACAAGCAATTCGCTTTTTAGCCTTTTCGGCATAATCTGCCGTTTGTTGGCTACCTCGCCCCACATTTGCTTTTTTCCACAAAAATTTCACACAAAAAAACTATTGTGAATATCGAAAAACCAACAATTCCATCGTGTTAAGCACACAATTCTACTGCGAAAAATAGTTACTTAACTTTTTTTACACAACCTATACACGAAGGATAAACAAAAAAATCAATTAATGCTGTGGGAATAAGAAGAAATTGGCTGCCTCGCCCCACTGGCTGCCTCGCCCCGTTCTACTCTACACTTAGAAAATTTCTTGGAATTGTACTAAAGTCGGGAAGGTATTCTCAAAATAAAATCGACATTCAGTTTTGGCATAATTACATTAGATAAAATGTTGGCGATTTTACTTTTAATTTTTTTAGAATCAATGTGGGGAACACACGCAAAAAATACGTCAAGTGGGGCTAAGCAGCCAGTTTTTTTTTCGTTTTTTTCAGAATAAAGTGCAAGAAGGAATTTAAATTAGCTATTTTACAAAAAATATTCTACAGGGCCAAAAATAAATTATATCTATAAAAAAATTCCCATACATATTTTTCAGGTGCTAGAAAATATGATCCATTTCCATAAAAATAAAGTTGCGGGTTAGCTGATTTACCCCACACGCACCGCTTAGTTCCGTTTTACTGTACTCAAGATCAGGGGTATATATACTTACAAAAGTAATTTTTCTGAATTCAGTTAGAAAGAACAAATATTTTAAGTTTGTGCTCAAATCCGACACAGAAATGGAAAATGTCTGCATCTAAAGAAATAATTTAACGTACTTACAAAATGCCTTGAAGACGTGTAAGATGACCGTGTTTTCACTTACCTGGAACAAAAATAAAAGTTCGAAATTATTAAAATTATATTTCAAATAAGCTCCCTTTGCCTAAATATAGCACTATATTGTGCTTTTAAATATCACTTTAATCGAATTTGATTTAAAAAATTATCTTTCGTATTAAAAATTTAACTGCCGATCGGTTCAATGCTTCATTTTCCTAATTTAATTGTCTTGCAATCAACTTACTATGTAAAATTATCAAGAAATATTTATTCAGTTTTTAGTGTTTCGTAGTTCAGGGCAAAAACCCTTATAGTTTTGGTCGGGTAATAGGAGGAGGGAAAGTAGGAGTGTGAAAGGAAATGTAGGGGGCAGTAGGAGAAGTAGATGAAACGGGGGAGGGGAAGTAAGGAAAGTGAGAGGAAGTGTGGTGTAGGGAAAGTGTAGAAAAATGAGGGGTGAGGAACTAGGGTAGATGAGGGTAGGAGAAGTAATAGAAGTGACAGGAAATGACATGAGGGGAATTTGGGGAAGTGAGGCAGGGGAAATGAGGGAGGGTACGTGAATGGAAATATAGGGTAGGGAATAAGGGGAAGGGGAATATTAGCTGGGGAAGTGAGGAGAGGGGGAAGCAGATGAGAAAGAATTTAAGGAAGGGAAGGTTCATAAATTTGTATATAGATAGAACTGCAACTTCCCTGCTGGTTACTTCTTTGCACCAAGGAAGTTAAATTATTCCTTCAAAGGAGAAAAGTAGAGACTCTGAGAAGAGTTCTTTAGAAACCCGAATTTCTCTCTCAGAAATGTATATATAGTTCCGGAATAAAAGCTTTAACTTTTAACTGTGGATCCTATTATTATTATTATTATTATTATTATACCATTAAGCCATTTCCCTTTCGGGGTAGGCGTGACTTGCTCGGTTGGAAAATAGTATTGGGTATATGGGTGTATTGGTATAGAGTATATAGGTATAAGTTAGATATGTATATAGGTGTAAAGTAGATAGGTATATAGGTGTTAGGTATATATGTTTTAGATTGATCTGGAATTCTCGTGTCATTTATTCAAATGACACGTTTATTCCGCAACACTGCTCCGACCCAGGTTGCTGATCAATCTCTCTAGCGATCACCCCAAGTGAAGAGCCTCACAAAATTGTTATGTATGGTTCCCTACTTGGGCCCATTAGAATTCAAGGTCTTGGGTTCAGGCTTCATTCATTCTATTGTCACTCTGTTTACAAACTATTTGTCGCCACACTTTTCTGTCCTGGCATACTACTCTAGCTTCCTTTACGTCCATGCATTTTTTCATGCAAGCTCTTGTGTTTCTATGGCTTCTTACGTCTCTTCGGATTAATGTCTCATTTACCGATTCCAACCATTCTTTTGGCGTTCTACCTCTAGGCATTCTGCCATTTACTTTACCTTTGTACACTTGTTTGGTCAGTCGCTCATCTTTCATTCTTTCAAGATGACCGAACCATCTTAACTGATTTCTTTCCCATGTGTCAACTATTGTCTCTTTTGCACCACATTCTTATAAGAAAATATTTATTTTCTATTCAAGAAAAAATAAATTATTCTTTATAATTCATGAAAATATTGATGTAAGATTTTCTAGGATAGCGATTATGTGCAATGTTCGCAACATTCCTACGTATGTGAAGTTTATATTGGAATTTCAGAAAACATAAACTAATATAAATTCCTTGGAAATTATGCACCGAATAAATAGCGAATTTCGATTAAATTTGCTGTAAAATTCTTTATAAATTTAGGAAGTACGATTGAGAAAAAGGATTATTGAAAACCCAAACCGCTTTTTCATTTCCTCAATATTTAGATGAATAATAACATTTGATAATTGGGATATCAAAATAAGATAATAAACACTATTTGAAAAAGTTAATGTTTATTGGATAAAAAAGTAAAAAGTCACCTTATTACTTACACTAATATATAACTTTTCGTAGAAAGAAATAATTAAAAAGTGAGTATCTACTAAAAATATAACATGAAAATTACAAGCAAACTTTTCAGTGACTTTATGATGTTGGTGAAAGTTAGATACGATTTAGAAAATAGCATTATTAAAAAATAAATAAGTGTTTGAAAAATATTGAATTATTGACAAGAATTGAGCACTTGTTGATTGTTTTCAACGGTGATTGCCTTTGAGTACTAAATTTGTACTAAAATTATCTCAGTAAAGTACTGCCCTTTTTAGAATTAAATTTGAAAATACATATTCAAACTACTCATAATTTTGGCTAAAATTGTAAATTTTATAGTTACGAAGATTGTATTATAATACAAAATCGATTTATCTACTTTTATTCCAAATAACAGTAAATATTGATAACCGTTTTCGGGGTTTCATAGCCCTTCGCAGAAACCCTTATAGTTTCGGTCGAGTGTCCGACCGTACGTTTTGCACGGGAGGGGATTGAGGGGCAGCTATGTAATAGAAGAAGAGGGAAGGAAGGGGAAGAAGGAGGAGGGGTATTAGGGAAGTTGGGATAAGTAGGAAAGATGTATTCAGGAGAGGGATATTTGTAGGAGTGGTAGTAGGGGAAGTGAGAAAAGCGGAATTATAGGAGAGAGAAGTAGTAGAAGAGATGAGAAATGAAGGTGGATGTTTTGGGAGGGATAATAGGCGTCGAATGTCCATCCGTCGTACTTTTCCCCGGGAGGGGGGTAAGGGAGGTTTGAAGGGAAAGGGTGGGGGTGAGGAAAGGGGTGTAATCGAGAAGTAGTTGCGGAGAAGGTGGAGTTAAGAAAGGGTGGGCAAGGGTTGGGAAGAGAGGGAATGGACGTTGAGAGTGAGAGGTGGGAATATGTGAAGAGGGGAGAGGTAGAGAGGAAGGTGGTGTTATAGGATGGGAAGCATGTGTAGGGATAAGTAGGTAAAGGGAATAGATAGGATCGGATAGGGGTTGAGGGACGTAGCGGAGTGATGTGGGGAACGGGGAGATTTGAGCGACTCAATCAAGGTCCTAATAGGCTACGAAACAATTTTTGTAGACCCGCGGTACCTATTAGAAGATTTGTTGAAACTCTGAAATCAAAATAGAATAAAGCATGAAAATAGCACATTTTCCATTTATTTAGATATACTAATCTGTGCTGCACATATTTTTTGCAAATTTTCAAAAAATTTTGTTTTATCATAGTCGGATGTTCTGTTACGCGATCTTAGCAACGTGCGAAATTCATATTCATCGCAAATAGATTCCTTGATCTCTTGGTTTCATCTTTTTAGACTCTCTTAGGTCACCCCTTTTTACAAAAAATACTTTAGGTGGTGTGAAAATTTTCTTCCTTTCGAAACCATTATTCTCTAAAATGGTCAAATGTTTATGAATCATCCGTAAACGAGTTGCGAATCATTAAAATAAATAAATTGAACCTTGAAATTTATGAATAAAGAATTGATAAAGGAGCCATTGTTTTTAAATTCCTCAGCAATATTATAATTTTCAAGTAATTTTAATTAATTTTCTTTTTGAAAAAGATCTCCTTTCGCTCCGCTGGGAATCGAACCACAGAACTTCCGATTGCCGGTCGGGTGCTTTCCCATTCAGCTAGTAGAGAGATCGAGAGAAGAAACTTTTTTCAGAAAATACACGCATTATTTTGCTAGGTGGTACAAGTTAAAAATTTTCAAGGAATCTGTATTATTATCAGACAATAACAGAAATGTTTAACGTCTCTTCGGACTAGATGGAGATATGAATTAAAAATTATTTTAATTAATTTTTTTTTTCTGAAAAAAGATCTTCTCCTTTCGCTCCGCTGGGAATCGAAGCACAGAACTTCCGATTGCCGGTCGGCTGCTTTCCCATTAAGCTACTTGTACCACCTAGAAAAATAATGCGTGTATTTTCTGAAAAAAGTTTCTTCTCTCAATCTCTCTAGTAGCTTAATGGGAAAGCACCCGACCGTCAATCTGAAGTTCTGAGGTTCGATTCCCAGCGGAGCGAAAGGAGAAAACCTTTTTTCAGACAAAAAATTACTTAAAATAATTTTTTATTCATATCTCCATCTAGTCTGAAAAGACGTTATAAATTTCTGTTATTGTCTGATGATAGTACAGATTCCTTGAAAATGTTTGAGTAAGTAAAAGAGATTTAAACGATATTTAATTTTTTTAAATGTATTCAACTTTTAAATATAGCTGTATTCAAGTTTTTGGAGTCCAATAAAGGGTTCTTACGGACTTTGAAATTAAAAAGTCATTATTAATCAATAGATTGTCAATTCAAATCTATTGTAAGCTGGTATCTACACTAGAAGAGTTCCTACCACTCCATCTATCATTAAAAAAAATATTTTTCTAGATTCTTAAGGCTTAAGGAATATCCATAAGAATCTTTCATCTAGACTTTTCGTGCAATTTCCAATAGAACAAACCTAAAAAAATCCAGTTAAAAAATAATTAAAGAATCGTCTTAAAGGACAATGAGTAAGACACCAAATCATATCATAAGAGAAAATAAATACTGTACTGGGATATAGGACCTGATTTTTCCACGCGTACAGGCCCGCAAGGAAATCCACTTTTCCGGGTGCGCGGATCGCAGTCAAGCAAATATACGAGCATGCGACGCGGTCTAGCTTCCGTTTGGGAGGCGGGAACTCGAACTCGTACTTGTTTGCTTTCGGAATCACACCGGGGTCCGGGTCTAGTACGCCCGTAGGATTTAGTCCTCCCTGTCCCCGCCGCTTTCTGTATTACTCCTCATCCTTGCTTCAGCCCCCCCCCCCAATTTATCCCCCTAAACCCGAACCCCTTACCCCAAAACCTCTAACCCAAACCCCTTCACCCAACCTCCTCCTCCTGGTTCACCACCTGTCCTTCGAGACTCGTATGCGGTGCAGTATCCACGTAATATCTGATATCAGCGTGGATGTACCAGCACGTGTACACAAATATATACGTGACCATAAATGCAAAACCCTGCTTGTGACTCCGGACACCAGCTGCACGATCAGTATGTAGCCGACGAACTTTCAAGACTGAAGGTATGCATTTTTCAATCGATTCTTTTCACATGAATATAAATTGAATTTTAAATTTTGCCAAATATAAAATGTCCATCGATTTTTGGCAATATTTTTAAATTAAAGAGTCAGTCCACTGACTTTCGTCTGAAACGTTTTATGGGCATATTTTTAAAAAATCTGAGGTTCTGGGATAAGTAATTTCAGTCCACACTGGACCCTGGATTTGTGAACGGTTTCGGGCATGACCCGCGATACAAATACAGGGAGTCCGAACGTAAACAGGCAGGGCCATGAACGATGTCTGTTGGATTTGGAGGCATGACGCAACCTGATGCAAGTAACGCGCTGAGAGTGCGTCCCACGAGCTCTTTGTCACGCTTGGCTGAGCACATTCTCTCTTTCGGTCCCGCGGCTCCTCTCATCGCCAAAATGCGAAGGCCATCAATTCAAGGAACGCGAAAATCCACTTTACGGAAATCCAGGTTCCAGTGTAATCACGGTTACGCAGGCAACACAATTATATGCAGGTAAGGTAATGGGAAGGTAAGGAAAGTTTTTAGCAATTTCATCAATGACATTGATTTAAGGGGCTGTTCAAAAACGACGTCACATAGCTAGGGGGGGGGGGTCAACAGGTGTTTTCACGATTTATGACGTAGAGCGGGAGGGGGGGGGGTGGCTCAGAATGTGACAACGCACACGGAAAATATAAATGTGAATAATAATTTTTGGATATGCATGAAAAAATAAAAATTAGCTGTTTTATTTTACAATTAAACCATTTACATACAGACTGCACCGTCCACTCCTAATTCACCCTTCTTTTAAGGACTTCTCGCTTTTCCTCAGTTTTTGAGAAACTTTCCCTTTTTCTTGTTTTTTCGCTTGATTGCGAACTGAATTAATGAAACCCATTAAGAAAATCAAAACAGTTTTCGTTGAAAGTAAATTCATTTTAATTAAAAAATCTACTAATATATTTTTGGTTCAGTATTCATCCCTTTTGGTTAAAAATTCGACTATCTGGTTGAAGATTCAACTATTTTGTTGAAAATTAATTTTCTTTAGTTGAAAATTATTTTTTCTTGCTGCAAATTAAACTATTCTATTTTTGGTTAAAAATTGATAGATTTTAATTTAAAATTCAGGTATGAAATTTTTCATCGAGAATTAATGTTTTTTTATTGAAAATTCAACTACTTGGTTTAAAGTTGAACTAATTTGTTGACATTCATTTTAATGGCTGAAGATTGAACTATTATGTTAGTTAACTATTATGTTATTCAATTAATTTAATTAATAAAGACATTAATGAATTGTATTATGAAATTAAATAACAATGTTTAACATTTGAAAAAGTAGCTTTTCATTACTGGATTTAACTATTTATTTGAAAATTCGTTTGTTTTTTTGTTAGCAATTAATACTTCAAATGAAGATATAACTATATTATTATTGGTTGGAAATTAATCGTTCTCAGTTGAAAATTCAACAATGTGATTGAAAATGTATGTATTTTGTTGTAGATTTCTCTTTTTTGGTAGACAATTAATCTTCTTGATTCCAAATTCAACTATATGTTTGAAAGTGAAACTACTTGATGAACTACAATGATGCTAACTACTTCTTTAAAAATTTCGTTTCCTTCTTAGTTGAAATTATATTTTGTATCTGAAAATTTAACTGTTCCACCACGGGTTGCAAATTGATCGATTTTAATTAAAAATTCAACAATTTTGCTGAGAATTGATGTATTTTGTTATAAATTCGTCCTTTTTTGTAGAAACTTCTATGTTCAAAATTATTATGATGGTTAAAGTTTGGTTACTAAATCTATTTTTTTTAAATAACGTAATTACAAATTTGAAAATAGAAATAATCTGCGAATAAGAGTGTATGAGATCATCCAAAAATAAATTTGAATAAAGAGCAACTGAACTGTATTTGTTGTATTTTTTTATCAAGAAATTGGTTATTAAAATGTCAAAATTAATGTATTTTTTTGAACTCATACCATATATTACTATATCAATATAAAAATACATTCAACATACACTTAACGAATTTATTTTTTTTTTTTCAACACATTTTTTATTTCTATTGGTCTTAATATTAATTGTAAGTAATTAATGTTCAACTTAATGATTATCTGTAAAAAATTTTATGACAGGCTTTTTCAGACTACGATCATATAAGATCATAGAAGGCTGATATATTCTGTGCCTAAAACTTACTTTTTTTAATTTCCAGTGATGACACTGGTACGTAATTACGATAAAGTCATCTGGAACGCTAGAGATTACTCTTCGACAAAGATCTTGTCGTCTGGGTGATTTAGCCTCTGAGTACTTTATAAATTATTTATATTTTAGTCGTAAAGTACTGTATTAAAGTAGTGTGATAAAGAGAAGATTTTGAATGAAAAATTAATTAGTTATTAACATTTTATGTTACAACATAAAGATTATATATTTTATGATTTGTTTAAGAAACGTGGGTGTCATTAGCTATTATTTTAATCAATTATTCATTAAGAAACTGAGATGCTTTTTGAAAACACTAATTCGTAATTGTATCATTTGATCTTTTTATTTGAATTTTTCCTACACCTTTTGTTAATTTTTTTTTAGGAACGTAGGAAGATACTATATGTTCTTTGAATATTCGTAACTTTTTGGAAAATTTTACATTTCTATTATTTTTAATTAGAGGTGTATAAAAGCTCGACCCACGCGAGCCGACCGAGCCAAGAATAAGCTCGCGAGCCGAAAAAAGCTTGCGGGCGAAAAAAAACTTGCAGGCCGAAAAAATCTTGCCGACAGAAAAACATTTGGGGGTCGAAAAAAAGCTCACACAAATCACAAAGCTTGCAAAATAAATAAGAAATATTAACAGAATTAATATTAATATCAACAGAAATTTATACTTCAAAAATAATTAATTTTAACTTTTAATTTCCATTCGATTTGAAAAGTTTTGCTCTAGAAATTGAAAGAAAAATTGATTGTGGTCCAGAGCAAATTTTACGAGCCCTTCTGGTCGATCTTGCGAGGTTTTGAGCTTGCTCACACCCTTATTTTTTATGAAAAATTATAACAGGGTAATTGAAAATCAAATTCAGAGTAGGTGTGATATATGTTTCCGTATTTCTTTTTCTTTATGAAATACGAAAATCTGTCAACAGGTCGAGGTTAGCTGGAGAGGTTCATGAAACTCATTTTTGAAATAAAAATGTTAGTACATAGAAATAATGGGTAAATAATATATCAATATATACATTTACACAGATAAATAATTTTTAATAGCAGTTACGAAAAGACAATCTTGCAAAATTTGAATTTTAGTGGGATTTTTTTACAGTATCACACTTACCCGTAATGAAAGAAAATCTAAAATGTTTGATACACTAACAAAAAAAATTAAAAATATGTCTTAACACAATTTTTTGTTGATTACAGAAGAGTACAATTAAAAAAGTCCGAAAAAAATAAAATTTGGTTAATAAATTATTTTTATATATTTGAAATCGTCCTCATAATCAACAACATTTTCTCTTTTAACAAATACCATCATTAGTTGAAGTTTTATTTAAACCTTGATTATTTTAGTTTGAAATCCGTCCAATAAACATTTGTAAATTTTTTATTAGTAAGATTCGGAAATAAAGTTTCAGCTGCTCAACAAAGTTGATAAATTAAGAATATTAAAGTGTTCACCTTCCCAATTTTATATTATCTAGATGAAAATTTCTATCTCCGGTTTTCATATTCTCAATATGTTTCAAACTGTTTCAGCTTCAGGTTTTTTTTTAATTTTTAATTTTTAATTTTTAATTTTTAATTTGAAGGGCCGCATATTCCTTTTTCCAGATCCCGCTATTCGTACCGATATTTCGTTACCCATAGCTACGGCTTATTCATAAAAAATTTATTCAAGTTTTTTAATATTATACAGTTTCATTTTATTATTTTCATTAATATCATTAAATGAAATAATAACATTTCAAATTTAAATTAGAAAAAGTTAAATTAATTATAATAATTAATTCTGTAGAAAAAATAACTTGAACTACACGCGGTAGCATATCCTAGTATTGAATAGAATAATTTTGTAGATGTAAAACAAATAATGGTTATTATTCTGTTGAAAATTTAAAGTGCGACTTTTATAGAATCCGTACATCGGAGTGATTTTTTTTATTTGGAATAAAAATTAATCAATCGAGAGAAAATAATCATTTTTGGATCCATACCGAGTCTATAACTCCGATTGGAAAACATATATTTTTATTTATATGGTGAGAAAAAGGGGAATTTTTAGAGAATAGGGAAAAAGGGGGAATTGAAAAAAGGGTTAAAATTAGAGCAATAGGAGCAAGATGATCCCTAACATATGTGCTAGGTTCAATTAAAAGTACTTTTCTAAAAATTCATTTTTCTGGTTGAAGATTCTTGATTTTAGATTATTTGAAAATATGTTGGTTTATAATTAAACTATTTTTTATCACACCGCCATCATAAGTGCGATTTCAGGTACTGTGAACGTTATCTAAAATATCTCTTTTTAGCCTAGGCCTTAACATTTTTACTTAGGGTACAGCGTACTATGAAGTAACTGACACTGTGATCTGATTGGCTGACTTTATGGTACGATAATTGCAGTACCGTCCTTCGTCTCGGCAATTGAATGGAATTGTTTTGAATTGAATTGAATTGAATTGAATGGAAATTAATGGAATTGGATGGAATTGAACGGAATTTAATGGAATTCGATGGATTGAATGGAAGTGAATGGAATTTAATGAAATTGCACTGAATTCAATTGAACGGAATTAAATGTAATTGATTGAATTGAATTGAATGAATTTGAATGGAATTGATCTGAATCAACTTAAATTGAATGGAATTAAATTGATTTGAATGACATTGAATAGATTTGAATGGAATTGAATAGAGTTGAATGAAATTGAATGGCATTGAATGGAATTAAATTGAATTGAATCTAATTTAATAGAATTAAATTGAATTGAGTCGGATGGAATTGATTTGAATTGAATGGAATGGATTTGAATAGAATTGAATTGGATTGAATTGGTTTGGCTTGGATTCCCTCTCGGGTTTTTAGATTAGGACTCTATGCAAGCACTTAGGGTCCTTGTATCACAAATAACTATTGTTGAAATATATATTTTGCTAGTTTAAAGATTTTCAATTATACCAAAATCTTGAATATTTTTTAAATATTCCCGCAACACGTTTTAGACGGAAGTCAGCGAACTAACCCTAAAATATGGCAATAGGGTCGTTGCAAGATTGGTAGAACCGATTCAACAATCCGAGGTCCTTCTGATATTAAAAATATTACTAATTTATTTTTCAATCATTCTCCAAAATGAAGTATTTGAACCACACTTTGTTTTACCAACGTAAAGAGTAGGTAATTTATTGTTGAAAAATGCAATTTTTGGAAATCATTCAAATCAAGCCAACGGCCATACCACGCTGAAAAACCCAGTTCTCGTCAGATCACTGAAGTTAAGCAGCGTTGGACGCGGTTAGTACTTGGATGGGTGACCATTCAAGAATACTGACATGAGTGCTGTTGGCACATCGTGGGTGTGGTGAGCCCACACTTGTAGTTATTTATAACTACAAGAAAAACCTAGAAACAATACCCGAATCGGGTAGTGTCACGCCTACCCTGAAAGGGAAATGGTTTAATTGTATATTCCCTATTGCTAGGAGAATGATTCACCACCTTAAGGCCATGTGACGAGTGGGTCACGTGACCGGATTCCTTCGTTACCGACACTTTTTTTATTTGTCAACTTATTTTCACACGAATAGCCTAGTTTTCTTTTTAATAAAAAAATGTAATTTAAAATAAAAGTCAATATAAGTTGAAGAAGAAAATAATGGGTAGATTATGACAGAAAGTGACCTGTTATAGTACAGAAGTGCAACAGAGGACAGTATATGAGAAATTGAGAAGGATCACTTTCCTTCCACCTTATCTGCTCGCTCAGCCCCATAAACTTGAACAGAGGGCTTATCTTGAGTCCTCAGGGTGGCCGCTATTCGCTTTTATTCGACGTGGTTTTATTATCAAGCCGCAGATGTCATATCGGCCACTTCCGCACCTTGCTGATATCTCCGGGTCACAAAAATTATTAAAAATATAATTCCTCGCAACTGGGAATTGGCCCTGAATTTCTCGAGGGTCAGCAGAAGATCATCTTATCAGCTTTTTAAAATTATACATATTAGGGCGTATAGAAAAAAATAAAGTTCTTTATTCGTAGTTCTAGTAAGGATCAAAACTTTCTTATTGGAATCAAAAACACTCTCCAAAAGTTTCATTTAAAAAAATTTTCATTCTGCCTCCGCGTCGTAGATATAGTCCAAAAATACTGAAAGTGACACGCTTTTTCTTATTTGAAAACCAAAAAATTATATTATGGGATCTAAGTTGCCATCAAATGTATGATAGATGTATTTTTTTAGTGGAAAATAGCGACATTTGCTATGAATATTTTTAAATTTTAAGGGTCAAATGATTTTTTTTTGCAAATTTCAGTTTGAGAACCGTGCCATTTTTGCAATTTTTGATATATTGAGGTTTTTATCATTTCAGTTTATCCAATTTTTTTTAATCTATCAAAATCCACAAAAAAATTCAAATTTAATAAGAAATATTGAAGTTATTCCAAAAAACAAAGACTTATTTTTTATTTTGTTTTCAAAATCTTCTTTTTTTGCAATTTTTGCAATTTTAGGGTGTCTCTAATTCCAGTTTTTCGAATTTTTAAACTCTTTCTAAACCGATGAGAAACACGATTAAAGAATAAAAATTTGTAAAGCCTTTTCGATTTTTTCAAAAATTAAAACGCGAAATTTTCACAAAACTGCTACCTCTTTTTTCTAGATATATAATCAACTAACCATAAATTTTAAACCTGGGATGTATTTGAATTTCGGGCGAAACTAAATTCTATTTTTCCTCACTGTTCTCACATTTATTGAATTTTACTCTTATTTTTTACCTTATATCAGAAAAATGTTATTTTAATTGGACATACCGACATAATGCATGAAAGAAGGCGAAGCGAAAAAACAAAGACTCAGACAGCATCGTATATATATATATATATATATATATATATATATATATATATA
>CAKNYM010053398.1:802442-839143 GCA_932195095.1 Andricus curvator
ACACTACCCGATTCGGGTAGTGTTTCTAGGTTTTTCTTGTAGTTATAAATGTTATTTTGATTTTTGAAGTATAAAATTTAGGAAGCGAAAAAAGTTACTTTTTAGGTAACTTCAAGATACTGTATTTGGTAACTGTAACTAGTTAACTTTTTTCGCTAAGTAACGTAACTTTACCTAGATACACAAAAAAAGTAACTTACCCAACACTGTTTACTAGTATATAACATCACGAGTAGGGTTAGATAGGTCTTTACGGGGAGATCACATTGATCTCCAAGTGAGTACCTGTTTAACCCTACGAGTGATGTACGATATTTTATCCGAAATCAGCATTTTATGAGAAAGTAGGGCAGTCTGAAAAGTGAGTCGTGATGTTTATAATATCTTTGGTCGTGAAAATATACGACTGACGTGGCAGTCATCTGCTTGGCTGTGATTGGTGAAATCGTATGGCGCGAAATTTGAAAATGGTTCGGTCCGATCTAGAGTATTACATATATATCAACAGTACGGATAGAAAATACATTTGCGTTATTCAGTGGCCATGTGTGGACCTAGTAAATTGTTAGTGTGACGGCGTTCGGAACTAATAATCTCTCAGCAGCTGACAGCATTTGGTAAAAGGCTATCTAGCGCTCACTTTTTAGGGGGCGGTATAGGCTCATAGCATGGTGGTTTAATAAAATAAAATAATCTTAAACACTCGAGAATATTTGGGATACATTAAAAATGATTCTCAGATTTAAAATGTTAAGTATTATCTTTACTTTAAAAATTATCCAATTCAAAACTGAGTTTTAAAGACCCACAATCAGAATGAACTAATTTTAGGCTTGAAAAGAAACTAAAATCGGTCCCTAGTTACAAGAGTAAGTAAAGTAATTCCAAAAAGAACCTCTTGGAAAAACCATTACGAGCACGTCGAAACCTAAAAGCGAGGAATCGTTTTGCTCCAACTCACTCGAACTCTACACTTGAAAGTCACTTACAAATATTTGACTTGAGCCACGTCGAAAAAGTCGTAACGTAAAGTACTCTGATATGGATGCTCATTCCTGTGGGACATGGTTTCTAAGTTTCGAAACGTGTTTTCATCCTCTATAGCGGATACGAATTGCAAGAAATTCCGCGACGAAACGTCGCCAGATGAAACAAAGATTTCACTGGCCAAGCTCGAGAAGGAAGCTTAAAGAGAAATTTTCAGCGGTGCTTGCGGAGACTTGAACATTTTTAGTTTTTTTTTTTGTCCCGGAGAAAAGTTGGAAATATGTCGAGAAATACAGGACCCTGGTCACACAGTGAAATGGAGGGTTTCATGGATTTAGTGAAATATGGAAATGCGACATGGCATAAAGCATTGATTTAGTGCGTTACAAGAAGAGGGTTGTAAAACTAATATAGGTTTATGTGACATAAAGCATAAATTCTCATATTAATTACTTCAATTATTGTTCTTATGGTGGGGCTATTACGAACTGTCAAAAAAACGTGTTACACGCGCTTATTAAACTTTTCTTATTTTGATTCTCTGATTATCAAATTAAAATATGTGCTTCACTTTAACGTACAATAAAATAAAATTAATAATCATAAATTCAAATTGATATTAAAATAGCTACATCGGCTTGCATACAATTTTATTTTAATTTCGAAACTCTTTTTGGAATAGGACTATCTTGAAGATCTGCAATCGAAAATCTTTCAATTTTTAATCTGTATAATTGAAAATGATATAGTTTTTGATGTTTTTTTAAATAGTTCAATTTTCAAGATTTGCAAGTAAAATCTATTTTTTTAATTTATAATTAAAAATTTTTCAATTTAGGTGATTTCGTAGATCAAAGGTCAAATTTTCCATTATAAATCTCCCATATGAAAGAAATTTTAAATAAAAATAATAAAAATTACAGTTTTTTTAATTGTAAAACTTTACACTTGCATAATTTTTGAAGTGTAAATTTAACAAATTAAATACTCGTGAATTTTAAAGATGTACAAATTAAAATTCTTTAATTTGGGTGATTTTGAAGATAAAAATTCAAGTTTTCAATTCTATATCTTCCAATTTGTAAATTCTCAAACCTAAAAATTCTTCAATTTAATAAATTTAAATTTTTAATTTCTTCAATTTTGAAGAGTACCAACTGAAAAAATGGTTGAATTCGCAAAATACAGAATTACAAATTATTTAATTTTCAAGATTTATATTAATTTATGTTGATGATTTTGAAAATCGAAGGTCATATTTTCAATTATGAATCTTCCAAATTGAAAAAATGTACAATGTAAAGCATCCAAATTACAGAATTCTTAATTTTAAACCTTAAAACTCATACAATTTTTCATTATATAAAACTTAAAACTTGCATAATTTTTCATTGTAAATTTTCGAAATCATTAAAAACCTTTCAAATGTTTTGGAATTTTTGAAACTCTTCAATTTTCAAGATTTATAATTCAAAGTTCTACAATTTCAAAGAGTTATCATTGATGATAAAATTATTGAATTTTGAAAATATAGAATTGAAGATTACTAAAATACTTCAATTTTGAAGATTACCAATTGAAAATTTTTCAAATTTAACGCTTTGCAATTCAAAATTCTTCAATTTTTAATATTTTCAATTGAAGATTCTCCAATATTTAATGTGTACAATAGAAAATGATGCTATTTAAAATGCTTTTGTAGAATAGTTTAATTTTGAGGATTTGAAATTAACATTTATTCAATTTTTTGAATTTGCGAATTTTAAATTCTTCAATCAAGAGCAGGGTGTCTAGCGATTCTTAGAAACAAAATTCAAGGTCTTTTCCAGGTTTTCTAGGACTAACAATTAAGTTTTTCTAGGTCTTCTTTTTTACGTCAAATAATGAAATAACCGTTGTAAAAAAATAAGCCATTTTATTTTTTGTAAAAAAACGACGTAAGTCGTCTTTGAGAAATCTTTTGGAATCTTTTAAAATTTCAGTGAAATGTTTGAAATCCTTGAAATCTTTGAAATCTTCGTGAGATTTTTTTTTTATTTTGAAATCTTTATGAAATCTTCGAAATATTCGTAAAATCTTGCTTTAATCTTCGTTTGTGAAATCTTGTGTGTTTGTTTGAAATCTTTTAAACCTCGTCAGATAAAAATTATTCTTATATTGATCTAACATGATGAGAATTTGATATTCCAATTCAAAGTAAAAAATTTCCATTCAATCTCAACAACTTCAAGTTAAAACAGCATTTTATAAGATGTCAAACTGACGTATACTAATAAACTTCTAGACTGGGAGGTAGAAAAAAAATCAAGATACAAAAGCAGTGAGAGCTTCAATGCTGACAAAGTAAATAAATGTATTTGAAGATTATTAAAAATAATTTTTAGGTGTTTATTTCTGTTCAGAATTTTTTAGAATATTAGAATAGAAAAGAAAGTAATTGCGAATTGAATAAAAGAAAATGTAAAATTATTGTGAAAGGAAAAAAAAAATAAAATAAAAAAAAAATAAAATGAAACAAATAAAACAAATAAAATTATTTTAATATTACTCGGTCAAAAATTTTGCAATATTCATTGGAACACAGAAAATGAATTTGTAACCAATTGCAACTTTATAAAACAGACGAATATTTGTTGAGACGAAATAAAATTTCTAATGCTCTTGTTTTGTTTCAGTTTCCGGAGAAAATCCAGAAATCAAGTGAAATCGTGAAATACTAGAAAAAGCAGCTCAGTTTTTGTATATTGTTTATGTAACTTTTTTTCATATGAAAAGTAGCTTTCCCTACTCGTTACTCGTCACTTGAAAGCTTCAGTGCCAGGTCCAAAAGCTCGAATAATTGGTTTTTTTCTCTCTTTCTCTTCCACTGAAAACCACTACCCCATTTTTACTATCATTGTTAGACACCTTCAACGCTCTCTTAACCCCTCCACCCATCTCTTTCTCTCTCACTATTTTTTCCTTCTCTTTTCCCGCACTTTTTTCCTATCCCAACACCTTCATTTTCTCTCCTCTTCTCACTCGCATCTCTCAATTGCGCGGAGAACACAAGCTAGTCTAATAAAGTTAACTCGGTCCGTGGCACCCCGAGGGGGTACTTTTTAGTGCCAAAGCTCCACCGTAAAGTTACGCGCGGGCTTCACCTCGAATTTTGTTTCCTGTGGAGGAAGCTTCAACCCGATTCACCCTGCACGTATTCGGAAATTTATTAATTCCAGAGCAAGAACAATTGCCCGTGGCCCTAGAATAGAAAAAAAATAGAAATAGAAAAAATAGAAATAGAAAAAAATAATTTTTTTTTACTAATTGATCCCGAGTGCGGAACCTCACATAACAAGCTTGTGAGGCTCTTCACTTGGGGTGATCGCTAGAGAGATTGATCAGCAACCTGGGTCGGATCAGTGTTGCGGAATGAACGTGTCATTTAAATAAATAACACGAAAATTCTAGATCAATCTAAAAAATCTATAGCTCCTTTCCAACACTACTATTTTCCAATCGAGCGAGTCACGCCTACCCCGAAAGGGAAATGGCTTGATGGTATAGTAATAATAATAATAATAATAATAATAATAATAATATTTAGAGGTGCCGCGAGCCCCATGAAGTTTAACACATATTTCCCCATGAAAAGACGTTTTTGTAAATTTTATTCAGAATCACCTCCATAAGTCTGTTTTATAGGGCCCAAAAAACCCCATAAGTGAAAAATTGGGATTCGCGAGTTTTTATGATTTGTTTTTGGTTTTTTGAATAGAAATTGTTTATAATACATGAAATACTACTTTCTACTGATATTTAGATGTTTATATAATTTGCTTAAACAATTTATTATTATTTTTAGCAATTTTCTCTCAGAATGAAGATAGAAATTCACGTTTTTTCCGAATTTTTCAACTTATTATCAACTTGCCAGTTAGAGTGAGCCAATAGTGAATTAAATTTACAGAAATTATTGTTTTGAAAATGTATTATTATTTATCACAATATTCTCTTAGAATAATGCTAGAAAGTTGCGGCTTTTTCTATAATTTTTCACTTTTGATCTACTTTTCAATTAGCGTGAGGTAATGATTAATGCAATATAGCAAACATGATTGTTCAAACAAATTACAGGCCTCACAGTGGCCAACACATGGCCAACAGCCATACCACGCTGAAAAACCCAGTTCTCGTCAGATCACTGAAGTTAAGCAGCGTTGGGCGCGGTTAGCACTTGGATGGGTGACCATTCGAGAAAACTGAGTGCTGTTGGCACATCGTGGGTGTGGTGAGCCCACACTTGTAGTTATTTACTACAAGTTATCAACCTAGAAACACTACCCGAATTGGGTAGTGTCACGCCTACCTGAAAGGGAAATGGCTTAATGGTATACAGTCCCTATGGGATAAAATATAGGGGCCGAAGGGTACTTTTCGTCACGCTCATAGGGTACTTTTTTCGCGCTCAAAGGTTAAAAAATTGAGGATAAATTTATAAGACTTCAACACAATTCAAGTTAAATTCCAACGAATTCGAATGAATTAGAAACAATTTTAAAAGTCAAAAAAATGCCATTGATTTCCGTAAAATTGGAATGAATTTAGAGGAATTTGAGATAAACGAGAAGAATTCGATGAAATTCATAAAAATTCAAGGTGAATTAAAAAAAAATTTAATGAATTGATAACAATTTTACAATATGAAGAAACTTTTATGAATTCAGTAACTTTGAAATGAGCTTAGAAAAATTCAAGGGAATTCAAAAGAATTCTATGGAATGCCTAAGAATTCAAGGTGAGGTTAAAAGACTTCAGGATCAATTAAACAAAAACTTTAAAAAATTTTAAAAAATCCATTGAATTGAATATAATTGAGTAAATTTAGAATAATTCAAGTGAAGTAAAAAAATTCAAGGGAATCCCAAAAAATTTAAAAGAATTCAGGGTGAATTTCAAAAAATAATTTAAAATCTCTTCAAATCTTTGAAACCCTACTAATTTCTATCTAAAAAAATTACTAATGACTACAAAAGAATTCAAAAAAATTCAAATGAATTGGAAAATTTTAAAAATCGAAAAAATCCATTTATTTCTGTGAAATTCTAGTGAATTTAGAGGAATTTAAGGGCAACGACAAAAATTCGATGAAATGCATAAAAACTCAAGGTGAATTTAAAAAAAAACTTCAAATGAATTGCCAAGAATTTGAAAATATGAAAAAATTCATTGAGTTGAGTAAGTTTGAAATGAATTTTAGAAAAAATCAAAGAGAATTCAAAAGAATTTGATGAAATGCCTAAAAATTTGAGGTGAGTTTTAATGACTTGAAGATGAATTAAACAAAAACTTTTAAAAAATCCATTGACCTGAGTAAAATTGAGTGCATCTAGAAGAATTCAAAAGGATTTAAAAGAATTCAGGATAAATTAATAAAAATTCAGGGCGAATTCCAAATGAATTGCAAAAAATATTGGAAAATCTCTTAAACACTTTGAAACCCTACGAAATCCCTCACCTCAAAGAATTCAGGATAAATTAATAAGAATTCAGGGTGAAATCCAAAAAATCATTTTAAATCTCTTCAAATCTACAAAACCCTACGAAATAACTCACTTTTCTTGAATAAATTCTTGAATATCCACTAAAACGTTATTAAATCTCTTAAAATTATTAAAATCAATTAAAAATTCCTTGGAATCTTTTAAGATTTCATAAAATATTTTAAAGCCTTTGGGATCCTACAAAATACCTCACTTCTCGTGAACAAATTTTTTATCCACTAGAATATTATAAAATCCCTGTGAAATTCTATGATGATATTTCCTGAAATCCTGGAAAATTTATTAAAATACATTGAGAGTTTTAAAATCCCTTAAAGTCATTGACCTTATAAATCCTTTAAAATCGTTTCATATCTTCCAAAATTCTAGAAAATTCTTTATTCTAAAATATTTCAATCGCTTCGAAATTCCTTCAAATTAATAATTCCTTGGATTCTTTTAAATTCCCTAAAATATTTCAAATTCTTTTAAATCCCACTAAACTACTAAAAACAATTAAAAATTACTTGAAATCTTTTAAAATAACCTAACACAAGCTAAAATATTTTAAATCCTTTAAAATCTTTTGAAATCCCTTGAAATTCGTTAAAGCTCTTGAAAATGCCAATTAATAAAAATTTCATCAGAATCTTTTAAAATGCCCTAAAATATTTCAAATTAAACACTCTTGAAAATGTCTTAGAAGTTTTTAAAATACCCTAAAATCTTATAAATCCCTTCAAATTATTGAAATCTATTACAAATTTCTCGGAATTTTTAAAAATAATCTGAAATATATCAAAAATATTCAAGACGAGATTCAAGACAATTCAGAAATAGGTATAGATCTCAATTAAACAGTGATTAACCTATGAGTTAATTTATTGATAGAAAAGTGACTAATGTGATCATTTCATTTAAAAGTGATTAAAAAATGATTTGAGAAAAAAGTGACGAATAGTGACTGTGTGTGGCAGCCCTGATTATTTGTGTATAGTTACTTCTCACAGGAATTCCCTGATTTTGCCTATTTTTTTCAAAATGCTCTTGGAAGCTTTGATCTTATTATACATTTTTTTGAAGTGTACCATAGGGACCAAGTGATGAAAATAGGGTACTTTAGGGACCTTAACTGAATATAGGGTACAATAGGGGATATAGGTACCGGTCTGTGAGGCCTGAAATTATTATTCTTCATAACTATCTCCTCCTATATTGATGCTAGATAATTGCATTTTTTCTTCATCTTTTTGCCCCCTTTTCACTTACAAGGAAAGGAATCGAAGTGTCAGTCACCGATTTCAATGAAGCTTCGCTATGTTGTAGAGGACAAAAAAATACGAAAAACATATATTTAATTTTCGGCCAATAAACATTTTAAAGGGGTGAAAAGCATCCCTAAAGTTTACCTCCATAATCAGTTTTTTCACGGTATCTCTGTTTCTATGCAAATTTTTTTATTGAAACCAATTGGAGATTGTTTATTATAGACCACCGATATTATGTACAGAATTCTGATTCCCAGGGGTTTCATCCCTTATTTTGTATCATGGCAAAAATGACTTTTTTCAAATTTTAGCTCTGTAAAAATTGCAAAAACTATCAAATATTCACAGAAATAATTTTATTCTAAAGAAAATCAAATTCTAAAGTTGACGTGTTTCAGGATTTTTCACGGAAGCACATTCCAGAAGGTTAAACTACCCCTTGTTAGTACTTTTCACTTTTCTTCGAAAAATTATTTGTGCATAAAACGAAAGTAAGTGTATTTATACGTGTTTACAATAAATAGTTCGTATATTTTAATACAAGCACAAATATAGTGGTTATCGCATTTTGAGGATTAAACTAAAAGAATGTTTTCATATACATATATGCAAGTTGATGGGATCAAAACCAGCCCCAAAGTTCACCCCCAAAACAGTTTTTTCACGATATCACGGATTCCAAGCAAAATTTTTTTTGAAACCAATTGGAGATTGGTTTCTGTAAGGGTGAGTGCCCCTTATTAGTGTTTGTCACTTTTCTTTGAAACATTATTTGTACATAAATTTAAAGTAAGTGTATTTACATGTGTTAACTAACAATAATTTTTATATTTAAGTAAAAACACAAATATAGCGGTTATCGCATTTAGGGGGTTAAAACTATCAGTGCGTCAGTAATCGATGTCAATGAAAGTTTTCTGCGTTGCAGGGTACAAAGAAGTAAAAGATACGTATATATTTTTATCTGTGAAAAAACATTTCAAAGAGGATAAGGACTCCTGAAATTCACCCTTCAAAAGTTTTTTCAGACTTCCAATTTTATTATGTAAGTTTGTTGAAAATCAGTTGGCGATAGTTTATTATCGAACGACGATATTAAATACAACATTCAAAACTCCAGGGAAATCAGTTTTAGGGTTGAAGTTTGGGGGTGGTTTTGATCCCATCAACTTTTATATATGTACATGAAAAAAATCTTTTATTTTATCACTGGAAATGTATAAATGATAAAATTACGAAAAAATCATTAGACAATGTCCGTTTCTATATATCGGTACATCCAGTAGGGGTAGTTTAAACCCTCAGATGCGATAACCTCTATATTTGTGCTTGTATTAAAATATGCGCACTATTTATTATTAAAACATGTAAATACACTTACTTTAGTTTTATGTGGAAATAATTTTCCGAAGACAAGTGAAAAGTACTAAGAAGGGGTATTTTAGCCCCCTGAAAAGTATTTTTGTGAAACCCCCTAAAACACGTCAACTTTAGAATTTGAGTTTCTTTAGAATAAAATTATTTTTGTAAATATTTGATTGTTCTTGCAATTTTTACAAAACAAAAATTTGGAAAAAAATCATTTTTACCCATATAAAAAATAAGGGAAGCAACCCCTGCAAATAAAAATGCTGTACATAATATCGAAGTTCAATAATAAACAATCTCCAATTGGTTTCAAACAAAAAATTTGCATAGAAACAGAGATATCATGAGAAAACTGTTTTTGGGGGTAAACTTTAGGAGTGCTTTTCACCCCTTTGAAATGTTTAGTTAGTAAGGTAATAGTTAATGCAAGTTAACAAACCTTATTATTTAAACAGTAGATTATTTTTTATAACTATCTCTTCTTAGAGTAATGCTAGACCGTTGCGCTTTTTTATGAAATATTCAGTTTTGCTTTGACTATTTAGTTATGAACAAATAATAAATTAACATCAACAAGAATCATTTTTTAAATAGCATTGTATTTTTTCAAAGTGAATTAATTTTACTCTTTTGCCAACATTTTAAAAATATTAATTTAAACAAAAATGCTATCTTACAGTAGTGATAAAAACAAATAATAGAATAATTAGAAGTAGGTGGGAGGAGAAGTTCTGTAAATTACTTATGATTTCATTTATTTATTTTTATTTTTTTACATTTATTTCTAAAAATGTTACCCTTCCCTGGAGAAAATACGTTTTCATCGATGATAATATACATGTATAGAGATTGAAAAGGTCTAAATCAAATAATTGATGGACTATAACATCTCTCGGAACAAGGTGGACATACTGCAGTCAAGAAATTGCTTCCGGTACTCTGTTAACAATTTTAGTAAATATTGTTTCTGACTTTCATCTCTAGTATGATAGGAATTAAAGTCAAATATCAATTCTACAACATCTATATTATTTCAGAAGAATACTTTCACAAAAAAGGAAGAGATTATTTAAGAAATGATTCTCTCTAATATTTATTTATTATTTGTCCATAACTAGAAAGACAAAGGAAAATTAAAAATTTCATAAAAACCGCAGCTTTCTAGCAATTATCTAAGAGAAGATATTTAATATTTATAAACAATAATAAATTGTTTGAATACTAATGTTTACTAGCTTTCATAATTGAGAAAAAAATCCAATTTTTTTATCGCATTTCCATAAAAATGTACCATGATTCTTTAATAAATTACTCCAGCTTATTGGATAATGGAACACTTATGTTAGTAATGGGAACTTTTACATTGGAATTTAAACAAGAGAAAAATTGTCATCATGGGGCTGACCTTTATAAGTTCAAATCCCTTTATCAAAAAATATTCTCACCTCTTCTTCTATTTTGAAATATTCTAGGAAAATCCTGTAAAATATAAAATTTTATGGGCAAAAATGCAATATATGTCCGCGTGGACACATGCAAATGTTTGAGGCTTCATGTTCGATCACCGAAGTTAAGCAGCGCTGGACTCAGTATACTCGGATGGGGGCCGCCGTACGAGACGGGGTGTATTTATCAGCATTTAAGCTGTCTTCACTCTTGAACTAATAAGATTGATAAATAATATATCAAAAATAATACCTTAAAACCCGACAGAAGTTTCGTAACAATTGTTTCCTCATAGAGCGAGGTTTGTAACAAACTAAATTTGCAAATCAACTTTTTATACATATTTTGATATAATTCTACCCGTGGAGTTCGAAAATATAATTTTTCTGATTGTCCGCGTGTGTGTGTGTTTTTTTTGTGTGCGATTGTGCGTAACTTTTTTATGTTCACCATATCTCGAAAAGTAAATGAGCTATGATCCTGAAATTTAGAAAATTGTAGCTCCGATTGATGTCCAGGTCTGATCGGATTTCAAGCTAGATCGGTAATTTAGAAAGGTTTTTTCTTAGTTTAAAGATTTGAAAAAATTACCTTGTTTATATAGGACAACTTTCTTGATATTCAAAATATAATACGATGTATAGTGTATTTGTTCGCGTCTTCAAGACGCATCGATCGACTATCTATTAGAACTTTTATGACCTACCAGTACCGATTTACAAAGTTTCAAAAAAATGGGTTATTCTGTTTATATGAGAACAACATCTTCGATATTCGAAACACATCAATACTATATGTAGTGTATTTGTTCGTGTCCTCGAGACACATCGATCGACCTATTTTCGAACCCTTTATGACCCACCAATACCGATTTACGAAGTTTAAAAAAAAAAAATTTTATTCTATTTATATGGGAAAAAATTTGTCTCATATTAGGAATACTACAGTACTGTATCTGACATGTTTGTTCGCGTCTTCGAGACATGTTGAATGATCTATTGAAACACCTTTTATGATCTCTTATGATCTAGCAATACCGATTTATAAATTTAAAAAATATATAGCATATCTGCTTGATATGAGGAAAACTTCTTTAATATTTAGAATACAACAGTAATGTACATGATTTAATTGTTTGCGTCTTCGAAAAGCGTGGATTGATCTATTAACGAACTTTCGATGTCCATTCTTGATTAATCAATAGCGACTTGAACAGTTTAAAAAAAAGTTACATTGTTTTTATGAAGAAAACTTTTGTTTTAAGTTGGAATATAATACTACCTTATGTTAAAAAGTTGTTCATTGGAATAGAACAGATAGATTGACATTTTGATTTCCTCTCTGATATTCTGAAATAAGATTTTCAGTAAGACAGAAACATAAACTTAAAAAATATTGAAAGAATGCATTTTTTTCTTCTGATAGAGAAAAACCTCCTTCTATGAGGATGCAAATTTATTTGATAACTCTGCGGAAGCAAAACGCTCATAAAATAAGCACAAATAAGTACATCCATATTCAATATACATCCATAGCGCTTCGCAGCGGTATTTTTATGTATTTTTAATGCTATAGAAGTAAATATCGGAATTTAGTGTTAATTACAAAGAATAAAAATTATTATCTTTTTCAGAAATAGAAATGAAATATTACACAAAAAGTATTCCAATTGACAGCTTATAACTATAGACACAAAGCCTGTTTTATTTCCCGCGAGATACGATGCACTCATGTTCACGTTGTTTTACGAGTGCATTCGGTGTTTTCTCATGACTTTTTTTTGTTTTTGATCCAAAACCTTGTTAAAAGAAAATATTCTAAATAACGGATGCATTACTTGAAAAATATTACCTACCTAATTCCTGACGGTTTTTCAAACGATTTTCTATTTTGAAAAATGAACTTATAATTGAAAAAAATGGAAAATATTTTTAAATTTTTCCAAAATAGTCGAAAAAGAATCTGGAAGATTTTAAAGCAATTTTTTTTAAATATGGCAGTATTTTAAAAAAAAATTACGAAAAATTTGAGTTATTTTGAAATATGCTTAGAAGTTTTAAACAAATTTCAAAAATAAATAAAAATTTGAGAATATGGCAATCGTTTACTTTCAAGACTTTTCCGAATTTTGGAGTAAATACTTTGAAACCTTTTGGAAAATCTTCTGTCTGGTCCAAAAGTAAAATCTCAAAAAGCTTCATATTTTCCCCCAAAAAATTTTAAAATGTAAAAATCACGTTCATAACTAATTCTATTCTCGATCTGTTAAAACAACGTATACTAACATATGTTAAGGTTCTAAATACGAATAAATCCCTTCCCTTTTCACATATTATCAATATAATATTCATTAGAGCAATCTTCAATTTTTACTATTCTAATATTCAAAAGTAATCAACTGTTAAATACTAAAATAAATCAACAATGAGTGAAATCAATTAAAATGATTCTATTCTATTAATATTTAACATTAATGAAATCTTTGATCGATTCAGAATTCTTTCAATCTAACATTTATATTGAATTTTGAAAGTTTTCAAGATAAAAACATTTCCTTATGCTTTCTGTAAAACTTTAAAATAATTTTTTGTCTTAAGAAATTAATTTTAAGAGAATATTTAAAAAGATTTCCAACATTGTCAGATAAAAATTTGTAAAAGTTTGAGGCGATTTTTTTAATTTTGTAGAATTTTAAATAAATTGTAGGAAAAATTTGAATAATTTTAAAAGATATATGGAATTTTTACAAATTTTAAAGAGAGTAAAAAATAATTGGAAATTTGAAAAGGTTTAAAAAAAATGGGAGTGAAATGTAGATTTTTCAGTATTTCAAACAAAAATGTAGAAGCTTTTGAAGACTTTTGAAAGGTTTCAAGAAATTAAATTTCCTAAATTTCCTGGAAAATTTTTTAGTGATTTTTCATCTTGAAAGATTAGTTTTTAGACAATATTTTGAAAGATTTCCAAAATTGTGAACATTATTTTCTTAATTTTACAGAATTTAAACAAAATTAGGAAAAATTAAATTTTAAAAGAATAGAGAATTTTCAGAAGTTTCAAAAATATACAAAATTCATTTAAAATTTCAAAAGATTCCATACAGTTTGAAAAAAAATGTAGATTTTCGAAGATTTCAAATGAAAGTTTAGAAGCTTTTTAAGAATTCTGAAAAGTTTCAGGAGAATAAAAGAAATTTCGTATGCTTCCTGGAAAAATTTTCAATCATTTCTTATTTTGAAAAATTAATTTCAAGAGGAATATTTAAAAACATTTCCAAAATTTTCAAAAAAGAATCTAGAAGAGTTTAAGGCAATTTTCAAAATTTTAAGAAGAATTCTAGTCAGTTTATTATCTTGTTTTCTTAAAAATGATGCTGCTGAAGAGAAAAAATCGATCCCTTGATTCTAATGGAGACCGAAAATAAAAATGCGACCCCAGCAGTTTTGTTGAATGCATTTCCATAAATGCAATAAACAATTAATGACGATGGTGCTTCGTAGAAGCATGTTTCGAAATCGATCAAGAAAGAGTAATAAATCCTCAGGTACGATCATGCCACCGGCAAGAACCTGACGGCTCAGAGAAATGATCCATCTATCTCAAATAAAATATTCGGAAGGACGGAATTGTTCATGAAGAAGACTAGTACGTATAGGCTGTTATAAATCGAGATTATCGTCCGATAAGCTCAAGATTATGTATGTTCTACAGAAGAAGTTTACGATGCGTTTCTGGTTGCCAATATATCATCAGCTTGCAACTTGTCTGAGAAAAGCAAGTGGCAGAGATCAGAATCATCCTTAAATTTTCCAACTGAGCCTTCTTGAACCACAAACTCTACTAAATCTTTTGATATTTCAATTTCAATACATAAAACCTAACTTTTCTTGATTTTGTTAACCCTTTGCGGCATAGTGCTTTACATGTGTAGCACCTTTTTGACATCGTTTTTGAACATTTTTCACATGGTTATTAACAAATTTCAAGAAAAAAAAGCAAGTTGAAAGTGTTGTAGGACTTTGTTTGATATTTAGAAACCTTGAAAACATTTTGTTTTTCAATGAAATGGATTTTATAAATAAACGAAGTGAAAAAATATAGCCTTTTTATACACTAAATGTAACTGTGACTAATTAACAATAGTTAATTAGCTAAAAATAATGTCTAAGGCGCAATATTTAAAAATAAGTCCCATGGCTTCAAAATGGGGTTTTGGGTTTTTTTTGGGTCGCTGATTACCAATCTGAAGTCAAAATTCCAAAAGTCAAAATAACGGATCCAATATAGCGGCTAAAAAAATATTTAAAAAATTAAAATTAAATAATATAATTGAAATAATTAAAATTTCATGAGCACTTTGCTTCTTGTTAGCAAATGTATTTTTTTCCTCATAGAGGAAGCATTAGTGAATTTTTAAATAATAGACAAACTAAAGTTTCCATTTTGATCAACTTAAAAATAGAAATTTACAAAAAATACAAAATTACAAAATAATACAAACATTTTTTAAAATACAATGACAAATCAGACAAATCAAATTTTGTAATTTAAATGGTCATTTTTCGACCTGGAAAAGGGAAAGGAAAAGTTCTGTCGCACCCTATGCCTTTCCCAGCTTTATGATTTTTTTTTACAAAAAATTGTCAAAATTATTTTATTTTAAAATTTATGTTCAAAAAGTCTTTTCTATTCATGCATCAACTTTGAATTATCTCCTCGATTATCTCGATGAAAAAAGTTTTTCAGTTTGAAACAGAAGCTTCAAATATTATAAATGAGCATAACTTCCTGAATCATCAATAAAGTGTATTAATATTACATGTTAATCGATTTGCTTTGAATCAAAGAATCTTTTCCGTTCTTGCATCAATTTTGAATTATGTTAAAGAAAAAAGTTATACTATAAAAAACCGTTTTTTCAAATATTATGCATTATCATAGCTTCCTTGCTCTTCAGTAAAATGTATCAATATTAAAGGTCAATCGATTCACCTCAAATCAAGAAATATTTTCCGTTCTTGCATCAATTTTGAATTATGTTAGTGAAAAAAGTTTTGTATGAAAGACAATGTTTTCGAATATTATGCAAATTTTGTATTTGAAATGGTAATTTTCCGAGCTTGAAAAGGAAAGGGAAAAGTCCTATCGCACCCTATACCTTTCCCAGCTTTATGATTTTCTTTACAAAAATTGTCAGAATTATTTTATTTGAAAATTTATGTTTACATATTCTTGTCTATTCATGCATCAACTTTGAATTATCTCCTCGATTATCTCGATGAAAAAGTGTTTCTGATTGAAACAGATGTTTCGAATATTATAAATAAGCATAACTTCCTTACTCTTCAATAAAGTGTATTAATATAATAGGTCAATCGGTTTGCTTCGAATCAAGGAATCTTTTGCGTTCTTGCATCAATTTTGAATTATGTTAAAGAAAAAAGTTTTACTATGAAAAACCGCTTTTTCATATATTATGCATTATCATAGCTTCCTTGCTCTTCAATAAAATGAATCAATATTATAGGTCAAACGATTGGTCTCGAATCAACACAACTTTTCTATTCTTGCATCAACTTTAAATTATGAGAAAGAGAAAATTTTTACTATAAAAATCGACTTTAAAAATATATAAATTACCATAACTTTCCTAATTTTTAATTAAATGTATTAATATTATAGGTCATTTATTCGTCTCGAATCGAGGAATCTTTTATATTGTTGTATCAACTTTGAATTATGTACTTTGGTCAGTTTCAAGATATTAGTGGTGAAAATAAGCCCTTCAAATTTCATCAATTTATCTGCCACCATTTTCAAGTTATCGTATTTAAAAAAAGTGTGACATCCACACATATCACGCACATCCACACACACACACATCCACACACAACAACACATACATCCACACACATACACATCCGAATTGCTTAGAGCATTGTATTAGATATTTTTAAATTGAGGAACGTTTAATTAAATGTATTAAAAAAATTTCGAAAATGTTACCATCACAAAGCTTCATCTATAAGGAAGTAAAAATTAGTCCCGTGGCCTCAAAATTGGTTCTTAGAGGTTGTGTCGGTCGCTGATTACGAATTTGGAAACAAATTGTTGAAATTTTGCAGATATAAAATGGCGGATCCAATATGGCTGACAAAAAATGGTTAAATAAGTTTCGTGGCTCCAAAATGAGTTTTCGGGTTGTTTTTGTGTCGTTCATTACGGATCATGAATAAAAATTCTAAAATTGAATATGGCGGATCTAATTTGGAGGCCAACAAATTAAAAAATTGGTCCCGTGTCTTCAAAATGGGTCCTACAAGGGTTCTTTGGGTATCTGATTACGAATTTGGAGACAAATTTTTGAAATTTTCAGAATTCAAAATAGCAGATCCAACATGGTACACAAAATATTAAAAAATAGATCCCGTGGTTTGAAAATATTGGTCTTATTGCTCCAAAATAGGTACTCAGGGTTTTTCTGCGGGTCGCTGATTACAAATCGAAAGCAAAAAATTCAAAATGGCGGATCCATTATATCGGGAAAAAATTGAAAAATAAGTATCATATCGGCCATTTTGAATTTTAAACCGTTGACATCGGATTCGTATTCAGCGACCCAAAAGAATTTTGCATTCTTGACTTGAGATTCGTAATCAGCGGCCCACAAATCCCCCGAGAAACGATTTTGAAGTCGCGGGACTTATTTCTACATTTTTTGTCCGCCCTACTGGATTCGCCATTTTGAATTTTGAAATTTTCCAAAATTTGATTCCAAATTCGTAAGCAGCAACCCCAGAAACCTTCCGTGCATGAAACTTTAAACAATTCGTATGTATGTACGGAAAGGAATATTGACTGACATAAACTAGCAAATTACATTTTTACCCTCTAAATTTAAATCGGTTAAAATTTGATTGATTAAATTAGTCAAAAAAGCTTTGACTGACAGGTCAGTCATTTGCGCTAACAAAAAAGTTGTTTTAACAGATGAATCGGTCAATATTGCTAAATGAATCAATCAGTCAACTGGAGTGACAGTTTTCAATCAATAGAAGTGACTGATTTGTCAACTATAATAAAATAGTAAAATTATTTCTAAACGTCCTTATTCAATTCCTACATATTAATAAATGAACTAAATTAGCTACAAATGACTTAATTGTTGAAAGTTACTGACTACTTGATTTGAAACGAGTTTGTTTAGATCATCCAAAATTACTGATTCGATCAGTGGACGTTACTGATTAGATCAATTTCTCTTTATTGGCAGAAAATAAATCTTCTCTGTTTAAAATTCATCTTTATGGTTGAATTCGACTGTTTTTGATTTAAAATTAAAATCTTATTCTGCTGAAATATCAACTATTACATTTTTTGTTAAGAATTCATATTTTGTATTAAAACTTCAACTACTTGGTTCAAATTTGAACTACTTTGTTCAAAATTGACGTTATTTTGGTAATAACTTATCATTTTAGTTAACAATTCATCTGTTTGGTTGAAGATTCATGATTTTACTTGAAAATGTATCTCTTTGATTGAAAATATAATTTTTTTAAAAATTAATTTGTTTGTTGTGGTTGGAAAGTAATTTTTGTTTAGTTGCAAATTCAACTATTTAGTTGAAGATTCATCTTTCTCACATTGAAATTTCGTGTTTTTTTTTTTGAAAGGTGAACTGTTTTGAAAAAATTCATTATTTTTGTTAATGATTTGTTTGAAATAATGTTTTTTAATCAATTTTTTAGTTAAAAATTCAGTTGTTTGGTTGAAAATTTAACTATTTTATTCGAAATTCGTTTTTCTTTTCTTGAAAATTCAATTACTTGATTGGAAGTTATATATCTTTGCTAAAATATCAGTTTTTTCTCTCTTAATAAGTAATCATTCTAGTTAAAAACTTATTCAATTTTTCATTCAAAATTGATCTTTTTCAGTTTAAAATTCAACTTTTTGTTTAAAACTCAATGAAGTTTGTTGAAAATTCGTCATTATTTGTGGAAAATACATTTTTTTACCTGAAAATTCATCGTTTCTCTGAAATTCAACTGTTTTATATTTCAAATTAAAATCTTTTTGGTTGAAATATAAACTGTTTCTGATTTAAAACTAGAATCTTTTTTCATTGAAATATCAACTATTACAAGTTTTGTTCATAATTGATCTTTTTTCATTCAAAATTTTTCTACTTTGTTGAACTACTTTATTACTAATTCATTTTTTTGGTTAAAAATTGATGAATTTCTGAAAATTCATCTCTTTGATTGAAATTTTAATTTGAAACAAAATTTAATTTGTTTTTTAAGCTTGGAAATTTATTGTGTTAACTGAAAATTTAACTATTCCTTTTTTGGTCAGAAATCAATTTCTTTAGTTGCAAATTCAAATATTTGGTTAAAGATTCATCTTTGAACTGCTTTGATAGAAATTCATTTTTTTGGTTAATTATTCAAGTTGAAAATTCATATGTTTGGTTGAAAATTCTTTCTTATTTGAAACTTCATGCAATTTCTTGACAATGTATCTTTCTTGGTAGAAAATCAATCTTCTTTGCGGAAAATTCATTTTTTTAAATTAAACTACTGGGTTGAAAGTTAAACTGCTTTGTTAGAAATTCATTCTTTTTGTAAATGATGGATCGTTTAAGTTAAAAATTCATATGTTTGGTTGGAAATTTAAGTATATTGTTTAAAATTGCTTTCCTCTTTTAAAATTTTTCCAGTTTGAAATTCAATTTTCTTTGATTGAAAATTAATCTTCTTGGTTGAAAGTTTAACTGTTTGATTGAAAGTTGAACCAGTTTGTTGAAAATTCATTTTTTTTTGGTTAAAGGTTGGTCACTTGAGTTGACGGTTCGTCTTTTTTTTCGAAAATTTAACTATCTTGTTGAAAGTTAGTTTTTTTTTGGCTTGACTAATTTTATCAGTGAATAAAAGTGACTGACTTAAAAAGACACTTCTGACTGATTTGTCAGTCTTTTTTATCAAATTTTTGTCTCATTCAGCATCCCTATATCTGTCGAGAGCAAGTTTTTATTTCGAAAAAAATGGTATATTCGATTTTTAATCACGATCCAAAGCCGATTTTGAAAACCCATGACATTTTAATCTAAAAATTCTCGGCCTATTTTATGCGAATTGGCTAACTTTTTTTATAAAACTTTATTTACCCTTATTCAAAAAATTAATATCTCAGAATTTCATTCACATATTTTTTTAACTGAAAAATAAATTTTCTATCGGAATTCGCAGCCAAGCCTGATCAAATTTCCAGTTAGCATCACTTTTCGATTGTCAACTTTCATACCCATTTTTTAAACCCGAATAACTTTTTTTGAGCGAAATTTTTTGGCCTCAATTCAGCAACACTTCAGCTCGGAAATAGAGTTTCGTTTCATTTATAAATGGTGATTTCGATTGTGCAGAATGTTATTTAGCGCTTTGGAAATTTTTTTATTTGGTTGGTTATCTATCTCTGCATTATCAGCCTTCTATAATTACAGTTTCTGAAATTTTCATAAAATTAAGAAAAAAATCTTATGAAGTTTCTGTAGTATTCTTATAAACTTCCGCATTCAACTGATAATCCATCAAAATATCAAATTTTCCACTCCCTGTTTTGTCTCAAAATTTTATTAATTTGTTTAAAAATTCAGTAGAATTTAGACTGCATAAAATATTGCAAAAATATAATACTAAGATTTCCAGATATCCTTAAAAGTACCAACAATCTTTGGAACATTCTCTCCAAAATAAGAGCCTACATCCGATTATATTTTATAAGTATTTTAATTACCGTAAAACGGGGCTAATCAGAATACGAGGGAAAACGCGGGCCACTGAAAATCTAATATTTTGTAATTTGATTTCTTTTTCCTGGATAAGAATCCGAAAGATTTTCTATGATTTTCTGTAAAATAAATGTCAAACTTTATTTTAGAGACCGTTTTCTCCAGTTTCATTTATAAATTTTGATAAAAGTAATACTTATGTAACGCTGTAATTTTCTCTATTTTGGTTAAGTCGAGTAAAAACTCCTGGCTAAACTTGAATTGCAAACTTTTCTGGATATTTAGGTCATTTATCATATTGTAGATCGTCTTGAGAAAATTATCCAAAATTTTAAGCAAACTAAGATACTTTGTTTTGGCTGTTGAATGATTTTTATAAAAAGTCTTGAATTCGTAGGGGAAAGCGGGGCATGGTGAGAAATACTAATACCCAAATTAGATCCCGTTTCATTAAATACTTGGATGAGTAGTTGAAAAATGTTATTCACGAAAATGTTTCCCAATATCGCCAGGATTATCTTTTAATTTTCTGTCTTTGTATCTATAAGCTTACATGCGAAGCAACATGATGAAAAATAAATGTGTAAGAGATTGTATGACATTGTAGATTGACATTAGGGAGTTTATGAAATGGTGCAAGAAATTGGGAATGGAAATGAACATTCAAAAATAAAAAGTTATCACATTTACAAGAAACCAAGATCCAATTTTTTTTAGCTATGAACTGGAGGCAGAATAGATACAGAGAGTTTATATCATCAGGAACCTAGGATTAAATAGTGATCATCATTTAAGATAAAAAAGCATTTAGAAACTATTGTAAAAGCTGCCAACCAAGTTTTCGAATTTATTTTTAGGTCCTGTAAAAGCTTAAGAAAATCTAGAACTCTTATAGCACTATTTAATTCTTTCGTTATATCTAAGCTAGAAAATGTATCTGTAATATGGCGTCCTCATTTGAAATGCGAACTTCAACTCCTCGAAAAAATTCAAAAAAGATTTTTAAAAATGTTTGTGTTGAGGGAAGATGGAACCTACCCTCTGAGAGGTAGTGACTACAAAAATTTCTGATTACGATTTAACATGTTCACAATTCAAGAAAGACACATTTTGCTCTCACTCTCTTTTGTATTTAAGTTACTGAGGGGGATGGCAGACTGTCCTGAACTACTCAAAGAAATCTCTTCTTATAAACTATTTTTGAACTTCAGTTATGTGTACTTTCTTGATTAATGAAAAACTGAAAAACAATTGAATTGCTTTCAATACTCGTTTTGCTCAATATGAATCAGTTATGGTTCAATTTTGCTTCAGCACATTTTGATGCCGTTTCTTTTTTCAAAATAAAACTTTGTTGTCTGTGTTCATATCTCATTTTAAGTATTTCTTTTAATATATTGAGAAAGCCCTAAAAACGTCCCGATTAGCCCCGTCTTACAATACATAATCAAGTTTTCCAAAAAAACTTTTAGCTCTAAATATAGAATTGAATGAGGATCTGCACTTAGCCCTTTATTTAATAATTAGGATTAATGCAGCTTACAATCCATGTAATATCTCAATATTAAAGATAAGAGAGCAGCAAGTTAGTGCACTTCAAATTCGAAATGATAAAGCCTCTGAGAGTGTTTTTCGGCCCGTATCAGGACATAGGGGTTCCTAAAGACAGCTAGTGCATCGAGGATGCAGAAGACAGATAGCTAGACAAAGACGAAGAAAAAGAGAAAAGGAAATCCGTAAGAAATGAAAGTAGAAGAGAAAAACGTAGGAGCTAAAACCGAAGTGGAGCCATGCGAGTTTCTGATATTTTATACTTTCCGGACACGCTCCTAGTCCAATATGTCTGCCCGGAGCAACAACCAACTGCATCACGTTTCTCCGATTTTGTATGTTTTTTACATTCGATCTGTCCTCCGCACTCCAGTGCACATATTAAATGTTTTATAGCCTACTCAGATGTGCACTCGTAAGTGAAATGTATATTGTTAACATCCTCCTTTTCTTCGTACAATAAATCTTACTCTCATTTTTGTCTTTCGCCTATTCAAGTTACCGAAAAATTACGGTTTTTATTCCTTGTTCCACTTTAATGATAACTACAAAGCGTCAAAAAATGACTTGATAGTACAAGTGACATACGCACATGAGGATTCATGCTTGTCTATCTCTGCCAAGTACAACAAAGAAAAATTCATATTGGAAGCAATAATTTTTTAGAATCAATGAAAAGCCACCTAAAATTCATTTTGTACGTCAAACTGACACATAAATCATTATTTGTTTTTGAGAATTGAGGCAAACGTTCAGAGCGAGGTTCAGTTATATTTGAATAAATAAGTTAAGCCTTCACATTGAATGATTAGTACAAAACGTCGTTTATGGGTGGATTTTCATGCGCTGATTATGAATACGGCCATGAAAATACCACCACAATTCATTTTGAAGGTTAACATTGGAAAAATACTATTCTTCATTGTTGACCATACCCCAACTCGGCGACATCTTTCCCTCAGTCACATTCGAACCCATTTCCAGTACTTTAAAAAAACCACCAGTGTATAGTTGGCCATATCCTCACTCTGCAAAATCTACCTCTAAATTATATGTGACTCCAGTTTCAGTTATTTAAAAACCACACGTTTATAGTTTGCCATACACCAACCCGGCAAAATCTTCCCATCAATTATTTGTAAAGCTATTTCCAGCATTAACCGAAAAACCACTCATTTATAGATGTTCATACGCCAAACCTACCAAATTTACCTCTGAATTAGATGTGACCCCATTTCCAGTTTTTTCCTAAACCACCGGATAATATTTGGCCATATCCCAACCCGGCAAAATTTCTTATCAATTATGTGTATTTGAACCCATATCCAGTATATTCTAAGAACCCAACCGTTTATAGTTGGCCATACTCTCACTCAAAAAAATCTTCCTATTAATTATATTTGAACCCACTTTCAGTATTCTGAAACAATCACCCGTTTATATTTTGCCAAACCACAACTCGCGAAAATCTTCCTATCAGTTATATTTAAACCCATGTTCAGTATTCTCAAACCACTGGTTTATTGGCCATACCTCAACTCGCCAAACTCTTCCTGTCAATTATATTTGAAGTCATTTCAATTATTCTAAAAAAACGCCTAATTTAGCAATGCATTTTGATGTACTCGTTACTAACATGGTCATGAAAATGCAATTTTGAGTCAAATTATTTTTAGCGTAATTGTCAAGTTTAGTTATAATTATATTCACATATAAAAAATGAAAAGTTGTATTGTATTGAATTGCCTTGAATGGGGGCTATTATTATTAGAATAATAAATACACGTTATAAGATTCTACGAAATATTATGAATTAGGTATATGTTAAATGATTTTTAGAACAACATTTTTGTACAATAGCATTACCATCAAGAAAGAAAAACCAAACAAAAGATCTAGGAATTGATTGTGTGGATTATTATGTATTTTGGATTTATTTTGCTGATGAATAATACTTTTATTAAATGATAAACTTTTCTTGAAGAAATTCACTCAAAGGTATAAAATAAACAAATTTTCTAAAATAAAAAGTCGAATCCGCCAGTAACTCTAAGGTAGGTTTCTGGTCGGATCCCGACCGGGCTATTCCTTGTTAGGTTTCATGGTCAGAAACTGGTTGCGAGCCGACCAGGCAACATTTGCTCTCAAATCACCCCGTTGGAAGCCGGCCGGTTACTGACCAGGCCAACCCTAGTTAGATTTAATGATCGGGAGCCAACCGGGCACTAGTCGGGATACTTTTTTTGTAAAAATTAAAATTTTTGTAAGGGACATAATATAATCAAAAACTTACTAACGGATGTTGGATGAATTTTCTATTGCGAAGTATAATTTGAAAATTTATTAGGTAAATGAACAGAAATTAGCTTCTTTAGATTTTCCAAACAAACTGCATATAATTTTTTCCAGTGTTTTAACTTATTTAATAACATTGCTGTCTATTCTGATTGTTACATTATTTATATCATCACTGAATCTAAGAGGTCACAAGCAAAGAAGAAGAAGAACCTTAGAACTTTCAATTTCTCACCTCGATCGAGAATGCACTCACGCCGTCTCATAATCCGAAAATAAAATCGTGATCCACAATTAAAATCAACCTAATTTCAGTTATCAGTTTGAAAACACAAGTGAACAGCTTAGTGCGCCTATAATTGATATTTTTAAATAAAGTATATAGTGCTGTATATTAATGTAATCCTTTCTTCCTTCCTCACCTCAAATCGCCACGTGGTCTCAGAAATTGCTAAGAAATTTAAGCAACAATGATTAAAACTCTTCTCAAATCTCTAGGCGAGTATTTGCTAACTTGATTTTAATTTTAAAGTTCACCTTATTACTCACAATGAGCCTTTAAAGTCAAATCAAGTTATCAAGTTCTCGCCTGGAGCAACATTTTTTAATCGTTCTGCAACCGGAACCCAGAGTTTTTAATTATGGTCGAAGAATTCAAACTGCGTTTCAATATTAATATGCATTAAATTACGTTCAATTGTTGTATAAACTGTGTTTAAATGTCAACTATGATTTATTTCATAATTTACAAGCTTCATGTAGTCAATTTACATTTTTTTTAAATCAAAAATAAAGAGATTCAAGGCTCGGATTTGAAAATCGGGCGCTTTTAAGGCCTTTGGGTTCCGGTTAGCTTAGGCCAACAAAACATCTCTACGGTCTTAATACAACTTTCCCTTGAGGATCATAAGCCCGACCAGTTCCTGGCCGGTATTGAAGCCAGAATCCAACTAGTTTCCCGGCCAGCGCCCGGTTTTTAACTGGGGCTATTCGCCCGGATCGCTGATTCAATTTCTACACGGGAATGTAATCGTATATAGTAAAATTATTATCTACATAAGCTCAAGAATACAATTTTGGAAATAATAATAATAATAAAATGAATATTTTATAATAAATTATTTCCCTATATACGTATATTTTGGAAACAAAATATGAAATTACAGATGGGAGAACGGAAATAAAAGTATATGTAAATTATTATTAATATTGTATACGTAGATTATATACATAAACAGTATTACACATAAATATAAGAATGTCGAATACACTGACTGATTGTCTTTGATTTTTTTTTATTATTTCAAAAACCGTCTCCTTGTACTTATGTGGATGATAACTTTATTATAGGATTGAACTATTCAATTTAATAAATTATATCATGGCCACTTTGGGCCATTATTGCACATTATCGTTTCCTACCTTAGTTACTGGCGTATTAAACTTTTTATTGTTTTTATTCAAAATGAGGCTTCTTCAGTTTAAATTTATACAATTCAACAAAAAATCACAGCATTTATAATCTTCAGATTGAAATGATGAGAATTGTGAAATGAGTTATAAATATTAAAAAATGAACAGTTTTAAACTGGAAATATTCAAGGGTGAATATGAAATTTTACACAACATTTGAATATTTCGTCATATGTGTCTATATAATTTTTAAATTAACTTTTTATGTTCTGTGAAAAATTATGAAAAATAATATAAAGTTATATCACAATGTGAGTTAAGACATTAATAAATCAATATCTGCATTTAGATTTTCTCCTCTTTTAATATGAATTCTCATTTATCGATATTGCTTATCAAGTGATTTCGAATAAAATCACCATTTCCAATAGACGTTACTATGTCACGATTCTCGATTTCATCGATGACGTGACTTTATTAAAATGCGTCTCAAGTAATGTTCGATACTCGCTCTTGTCAAAAAAAGCCGTTACGTTTCCTGACTACATTGTAACTTAATTCAAAATCGAGTTCCGGGATGCTTAATATCAAATTCTTTCATGACTTGTACATTGTATTCAAAGATAATCCTATATTAGAAAAGTGGTGTTTGTTGTTGAAAACCTGATTGGCTAATGAAACCATTAGTTGATGCTGTTTCACACCGTAAATTTGAATTTTTTTTTAATTGAATCTGCATAGGGAGAGAAATCATGAAAAACCTCATCCGAATTGAGAAACATTTGTGTTTTTTAATTTCTTTTGCGCGGTTAAATGAAAACTTTAAAATTATCTAATAAATTATTGGAAAATATGAAACATATTGTATGTTTAGTGCTTTTCGCTGAAAATTATTATTCTTTTAAACAATTTCAATATAAAATCATAAAATTTTGAAGGAGATTTAACGTTTATACAAATTTTACGTTGTAATTTTTCTCCCGGAAATTAGCATTTTTCAACAAAAATGATCACCAAGACTTCCAATTTTCAACAATTTGAGGCAATATTAACGATTTAAACCGAAAATGAGTATTTTTAATGAAAAAAATTATCAAATTTGAAAGATAAAAAACATTTTTACCAATTTACGTTTTACGGTTTCGTATGCGTTTTTTACCGTAAATTGACATTTTTAAACAAGAATCATTAGATTTTGAAGGTTCGTAATTTTGAAACAATTTTAGGTTACGTTGCTGTTTTACATCTAAAATTGGTATTTTCAACAACAAAAAATCATTATATAGTTCCAACAAGATTCGCAATTTTTGACCAGTTTCAGCTTATATTACCGTTTTTCATAAAAAGTCGGTTATTTTGAACAAAAAACATTATAATTTGAGAAATTAAACTGTAAACAAACGATCAAGTTTGGACAGTACACTTTTGAATGATTTCATTCAAATTAAAAAATAATGATAAAAAAGAGAAAAGAGAACAGGCAACGTCCAAATCCCCTTCCTTATTTTTTTCTCGACCTTTTTATTATTTTTTGTTTTCAAATCACAAATTTGATAATTGGATGCTTGTTTTCTTTTATAATTTTTCAGAATTTCGTATGTGGTTGAAAAATATTAGATGTCAAAGAATATTCACAATTTCTCAACAAATTTATTTTCAGCTAAAATTGGTATTTTCAAACATAAATTATTGTGATTTGAACAAGATTTCGAATCATTTAACAATTTTGGATTACGTTAGAGTTTCTCGTCTGAAGTTGGTATTTTCATTTAAAAATTAGTAGACTCAAATCCAACGATTTATATTGTTTAAAATGAGAACATTGAAAAATTTCAACAATTTCAGAGTGTTATGTTGATGTTTTACATTAAAAATTCGCTTTTTGAAACAAAAATCATTATAATTTGAACATGGTTTAGAATCTTTCAACAATTTGGGATTATGTTATTTTTTTTTCGAAAAATTGTACTTTTAATTAAAAAAAAAAATTATATTTTGAATATTTTAAAGAAGATTCATAACTTTTTAACAGTTTTAGGTTATCCTGGAATTTTGCACAGTAAATCGGTATTTTTAGTAAAAATCATTAGATTTCAAAGATAATTAAAAGTGTGCGTCCAATTTTAGCTTGAGCTTAAAATCTTACACAATTTTTTGTTATATTATGTTAGTATTTTTTGTCGAAAATTGGTATTTTTAGTATAAATAAGATTTTTCAGATTATCAGTATTCTTCAGATTATCATACAGAGTCGAATGAATTCACAATATTTGGTTTTGTTTGCGCTATATACTGGGAATTGGTTGTTTTAACAAAAAATAATTCAATTTCAAAGAAGATAAAAAAAGGTTTATAAACTTTTGTCTTATGGTCGTTTTTTTATCAGAAATTGGTATTTTTAACAGGAAATTAAATGTTTTGATTGTGTTTACAAAAATATTGTATATTAATGCAGACGAGATATCAATTCTTATCAATCATCATAAAAATTGTCCTTGCTTTTATTTTATATTATATTAGATAATTTATACTAGTGAATACCAAAATTTTGTATTTATATTAATTTTATATTATTTAAATTTATATACTTCCATGCTAAAATGTATGATTAAATTTTGTATTATAAAATTAATAATTTTAAGAAAAACTACCACAACACTAGAGAAAATACTAAGTAGATTAAAAATTGCGTGCAGACAAGATTTTGCAATTCTAAGTAGGGTCACGGAGTTTCGGGATGTTTAAAACTTTTCTCTTGTGTGCCAAGAACTTTCAGGCTGACTGGTAATTTGGAAGTCACAAGCCTTCTGAATTTAAAACAAGGTTGTTATTTTCGTTTAAGTATTGTCAGGTTACATAAATTTCGTTATTTTCTAATTATTCAAATTTCTTCACTCTTTATAGTCCATGCACAGAGACAGTAGGGTTTCAATAAAAATTGCGGCGTGAAAAAATCGACCAATAGAAATGGACAATTTTGAAAGTTTCCAATTAGAAATCAAATCATTTTCAAAGTATTTTCAGTAACTAAAAATTTCCAATCCATATTTTGAAATCTTAAATTTTGAATGGTACAAATTACAGTGATTTAAAAAATCACATTTTTTAGTAAATAGATGTATCGAATCACTTTCAAAATCACTTGATACTACATGATATGGTACTTTTTAAAAATAGATATATTTATCACCTTCAGAATTTCCATAATTTTAATATAAAATTATATTTTTCTATACGCAGTTCTAAGACCGTTTAATTTTTCAAGCCTTGAAACTAAAGTTTTTTTTGTTTCATAAGCTTAAATTCGAAAATATTTGCTTTGAAATTTGTTCATTTTTAGGGGTTTCTAATTTCCAATTTCACAATCCCGTGTAGGAATGGTAACAGGGATCCGACCGGGAGCCGGCCGGATAGCCCCAGTTTAAACCGGGCACTGGCCGGGGATACCGGCCGGGATCCGGCTAAGAACGTCACGGTAAACTGGTCGGATTCCGGCTTTCATACCGGCCGGGATCCGGTCGGGTAATCCGGCCACAGAGCGGTTAAAAAATGTTGCTTCTGGCGAGAAATTGGTAACTTGTTTTGTCTTTTAAGGCTCATCGTAAAGAATACGGTGAACTTTAAATGTCAAATCAAGTTAATAAATTCTCGTGAGGAAATTGAAGAAGAGTTTCAATAATTGATGCTAGAATCTGCTAGCAATTGTTTTATTTTGGAAACCACGTGGTGATTTGAGGTTCGGAAGGAAGAAAGGAAAAAAATGAATACACAACACTATAAATTAATTAAAAATACTAATTATCCACGCAGTAAGTGGGGTTTTCGAACTGATTACTGAAATAAGGTTCATTTTAATTATGGATCGCGGTTTTATTTGCGAACTTCGAGGAGACGACACGTGCATTCTCGTTCGAGGTTCGAAACTGAAACTTACAAGTGTCTACGCCGACGCCAGCGCAGAAGGCGTCAGACATGGCGGTAAATTTGAAAGTGTACAGACTAAAAATTGTCTGAAAATAGAGAAAATTATAAAAATTGTAATAAATCTGCTGTTGCACATTGCAGAATCGATAACAGTTTTATTTAATAAGTTAAAACATTTAAAAAAATCAAATCTTTTTTTTTAAGAATTCAAAAAGCTAGTTTCTGTTTTGCTGATCTGATAAATCTTTAAATTATACTTTTCAGATAATAATTCATCTAGTATCCGTAAATACGTCTTTGATAATGTCACGGCTCTTAAAAAATGTGTAATTTCTACAAAAAAAAGTATCCTGACCAGTGCCCGGTCGTCTCCCGACCATGAAATCTAACCAGGGTTGTCCCGGCCAGTAACCGGCCGGCTCCCTACTAGGTGATTCGAGAAAAATGTAGCCCGGCCGGCTCCCGACCGGTTCCTGGCCATGAAACCCAAACAGGGGTAGCCCGGCCGGGATCCGACCAGAAAACTTGTTGTAGTAGGGCCAACCGGGGCAATTTCTGCACGGGATGTTGTAGTTTTTAATTGAAATATCAAATGTCAGGTTTCCATTTTAGTCACCTATACATTTAATAATTTTGGATTTAAATCTGCTGAACTGCTTGGTTTCAATTTTAAAAGTACAAAATTTTTCTGGTTTTTTAATTCTTTGAAATAAAAGAATATCAAATTTGAAGACTTTATAGTTGCACAATTTTCAGTTTGAAGGATTTGTGAATAAACAATTAAAAATTAAATGCCTTTAGAATAAATTCATAATAATGGAAAATTAAGAGAAATTATTCAAAGAAAGAAAGAAATTATGCTTAGTTCTGAAATGCTCTAATTATAATTAGAACTTTTCAGAACTAAGCACTGAACATTGCATTTTTTTATTTGAAAATGTTCAAAAATAATCAACATTCCAAATTTAAATTGTGAACAATTTTGAACTAAAAGTCTTAAATTTATACAATTCCAAATATTATAATCGTATATAGCAACCTTGTTTTGTATTCCTTTTTTCATTTTTTATTTTTATGTAATATCTTAAAATTGTCCGGTTTTCTGTTGAAGATTTTCAAAAATGAATCATTTCAAATTGTACAATATTTGACTAGAAATTTTCAGGAATTAATAATAATTATAAATAAAGTGTTAACAATCACATGATTTAAAATTGATATTGATCTGAAATTTATACTTCAGTAATTAAATAATTTCTTTAATTTTGGATGGTTAGAATTTTAGAGTTCTCAATTTTTATGTTGCACGCTAATTTATCAAGTTTTCTCTTTCACAAGTTTTAAATTTGCAATGAAAATTTGAATTGTTGAATTTTGAAAAGTATAATTCACTATTTGAAAATTTTTAATTTTAAAATGATTCAAATTTACTTCAAATAATTAAAACTTTAAAGGCTTTGAGCATACAAAAGTTTTAATATCGCAATTCTTCGTGAATACAAATTTTTTCGGTTCTGAATGAAGTTCGGATTCGTTTAATTTTGAACTTTCTTTTTAGATGAAATAGATTTTAAAGGTTTTTAACTGAACATTTTTCCATTTTGAACGATGATAATGACTGTTAATAAATTTTTTTGATTTTAGAAAAAATTTTCTAATTAATTTTGATGTTAAACTATAACGTTTTATGTCATAACAATTTAAAATTCCAGAATTTCAGGAGCTGTGACTTTAAAACTTTAAATGATCTGATTTTCAAAATACTCGACTAAAAATATTAAATTTTTAAAGATTTGTCCAGTTTTTGAAATTTTAATCTGAAATCATTCAATTTCGAAACTCTTGAATCCAAAATAGAATTGGCGAGTTTGAAATTCATTGACTTAGAAATGATACAATTTACAACTTATTCCAAAAGAAATTGTCCAATTTTTTTTTAATTTTAGCCTGAAATTTTTTAATTTCGAGAGCTTTTTATTCCATTCGAAATATTGTCGTTTTTCAAATTTTTACCTTATCTACAATTGTTTGATTTTGAACGTTTTTCAGATATTTTTAATAGCAAGGAATGAAAATCCAAAGACGAGGAACGCGCATATGCACTTAATTATTGAACAAAAATGTTTAATAAAATAGATCGTTGCAACATAAACTATAACGATTTTTATTGCCACTAAGAGTGTAATATTTAAACAGTGATCAAAACCCTATTTTTAAAATACTGTTTCAGTAGCCAGAGAATAATATGCACATGTACATTTATTTCAAAGACGAACGTTCTACAGCCTTTGTATTCTCAAGTGTTCTTTATTTTTCATAATTTTGGTACCAATATTTTCCTTCTATTAGTCTCGCGGAATGTGGATCCTCTTTATTTCCGCTTCAGCCCTTGGGAACGTTTCCTACCGAGCAGAAACTAAATGGACGTACATAAAGAAATGCAAACGAAAGCAAGAATAAAACGCTAGTTTCTATACATTTTCTCAAAACGGAAATAGGAAAATACGACGTTTATGCGAACGCAATTTTGATTCTGCTTGGAGGTAAGAATTTTTTTTACCGAGGGTTCCTAAATAGATAAATAAAACCTCAAGAAATCAAAAGAGATCATGAAGTGAAACTTTCTTCGATCGTTTTTGTATATTCAAAAATATGAGAGAAAACAAAGTTTTCATTTTTACTTCGGTCTTACGATCAATTTAGAAAAAAAATAAAAAATAAATCGAGTCAAAATTCCTTTTTATTATGACGTTTCGGCCTCATCTGTGGGCCTTCATCAGAAACAAACATCTGTTATAAGATTATAAATAATTGATAATAATAAAAACACGTACAAAAAAATAAATTAGATGTATAAAACAAATTTTTACCTCAGAGGCAAAAAAAGTATTGGGAAACTATAGAGATCAAAAGAACTTCCCAATATGTTCAAAACAGTTCACATTTTGTGGTTAAAAATGCTGTAAAAACAGCTAACAAACTGATATGACTTAAACAACAAATAAATGAATATAAGGCATCAGAAAGTTGTAGTTATAAATGGACAAAATCAATTCTAAATGAAAAGCCTAAGAAAGTTATAGTGATAGATGGAAAAAGTCAAATCCAAATGAAAAGCGCGCTAAATACGATGAGAATTCAAATTAATTGATGATGCTATTATAATATTGATTCACGTTAAGAATTTCAGTTTTTAAATTAATAGATACTTTCATATATTTATTTATGAAAATTGATTCCAGAATTTTTCTTTTATAAGAGTTTTTTAAGGTTCGTAAATAGATCAATCGACGTGTCTCGAAGACGAGAATAATTGCATCAAATACAGTACTTTTATAACAGGTTAAATATTTTGGTTCACAAAGTAAAAAAACAGTATTGGCCGGTCATGGAAGATCATCTCACGTCGTGCAATAGGACAATCGATGCGTCTGGAATACACGAACAAATAATTCATAGACAGAAGAATTTAAAATAAGTATTGTTAGATCATAAGGAGACACAGAAGCTTCTTCAATAGGTCATTGGACGCATCTCAAAGAAGCGAACAAATATATCATATACATTACTGCTGTATTGTTATTATTATTATTATTATTATACCATTAAGCCATTTCCCTTTCGGGGTAGGCGTGACTTGCTCGGTTGGAGAATAGTAGTGTGTATATGGGTATATAGGTATAAGGTAGGTAGGAATATAGGTATGAGGTGGATAGGTATATAAGTGTTAGGTATATATATTTTAGATTGATCTGGAATTCTCGTGTTATTTATTTAAATGACACGTTTACTCCGCAACACTGCTCCGACCCAGGTTGCTGATCAATCTCTCTAGCGATCACCCCAAGTGAAGAGCCTCACAAAATTGTTATGTATGGTTCTCCACTTGGGCCCATTAGTATCCAAGATCTTTGTTTCAGGCGTCATTCATTCTACTGTCACTCTGTTTACAAACTATTTGTCGCCACACTTTTCTATCCTGGCATACTACTCTAGCTTCCTTCACGTCCATGCATTTTTTCATGCAAGCTCTTGTGTTCCTATGGCTTCTTATGTCTCTACGGATTAATGTCTCATTTACAGATTCTAACCATTCTTTTGGCGGTCTACCTCTGGGCATTCTGCCATTTACTTTACCTTTATACACTTGTTTGGTCAGTCGTTCATCTTTCATTCTTTCAAGATGTCCGAACCATCTTAACTGATTTCTTTCCCATGTGTCAACTATTGTCTCTTTTGCACCACATTCTTTGAGGATTGTCTCGTTTCGGACTTTGTCCATTAGTGTTTTCCCGCATATTATGCGCAGAGGTTTCATGCCGATCGCGTTAATTTTACTCCTGTCCTTTTCTTGACAGGTCCATGTCTCGCTACCGTATAGTACAGTCGGTACGAATATAGAATTGTGTATGGCCATTTTAGCTTTTTTTGACATGTTTTTATTTGTTAGGATGGACCCTGCTCTACCGATAACCTGTTTACCCTTATTTATGCGCCTATCTAACTCCCCATCTATTTTTCCGTCGCTAGTGAATAGACTACCTAGATATACGTACTTGTCAACTTGTTCTAATCTCTCATCATTTAGGACAATGTTGCACATTGTTTTCTCACTCTTTCCCTCAAACACCATGATTTTTGTTTTATTTACGTTAATTTTGAGTCCCATGTCCTTCATGCTTGTATGAAGTTTATTCAACATTCTTTGCAAGTCCTCGACTGATTCTGCCATAACAATCTTGTCATCTGCGAAGGCTAACCCACGGACCTTAACTGTTTGGAGATCTACACCTTCTTCGTCGAAGAGTGCAGTTCTTAGACACTTATCCATGAATATGATAAATAGCCACGAGGACATAACGCATCCTTGTTTCACGCCTTGCGTAATATCGAACCAGTCACTCAGTTTCCCGTTTACCCTTACGCTCGCTTTACTACCTGTATATATTGTTTTTATTGCTTGCAGGAGCCCTCCATTTACTCCGTATTCTTTAAGAACTTCCCAAAGTTTACTTCTATTTACCGTGTCAAATGCTTTTTCTACGTCAATAAATGCACAGAAAACTTTCTTTCCTACTCTCAAGCTTTTTTCTGTGATCTGTCTTAGGCTAAATATCTGATCTGTACATGATCTTCCTGGCATAAATCCACTTTGGACTTCCCATATTTTTTCTTCTGTGATTTCCATTACCCTACGAATAAGTATTTTTGAGTATATTTTACTTACGGTACTTAGTAGGCTGATACCTCTGTAATTACTGCAGTTGTTTTTATCTCCCTTTCTTTTGTATATTGGTACGATAATCGCTTTTTTCCAATCGTCTGGGACTTTCCCCGTCTCGATACATAAATTTATTAATTCGCACAACCTGTGAGGTATGTACTCGCCACCGTATTTGAGCATTTCAGCACTAATACTGTCTATGCCAGCAGCCTTACCGTTTTTTAAGTTCTTAATTATGTCTCGGACCTCAGTGACACAGACTTTTTCAATTGGGTTTTCTAATGCATTATGTTCTATGTCGCAGTTTTGTTGTCCTATATCTTCACCTCCTAATAGTTCTTTAAAAGAGTCTTTTAAAGCGTCTACTATCCCGTCTATATCATATAGCATTTCACCTTTGCTGTTTCTCATGCTAACAAACTCTGTACTTTTACTTTCCTTCAACTGTTTATATAGTAGTTTCATTATTCCTCCAAAGCCGTTTTGTATTTTGTTCTCTTCTTCTGTTCTGATTTTTTCTTTACTCTCCTTGACTAGTCGTTTCATTTTCCTCTTTTTGTCTTTGTAATCATTTTTGAGTCTATTTCTCTCCTCATCGCTAAGACCTGTCATGTTTAATGTTCTCTTGTGCGCTTTTTTCTTTTCTTGCTGGGCTGCTTGAATTTCATCATTCCACCACGCATCACCAGACTTTCTTCCTACCACTGCCGTACCACACACTTCAATTGCAGTTTTAACAATGATATCCCGTAATAAAGCCCACGCGCCCTCTATATCTTTAATGCTCGTAAGCGCTTCCCAAGTTGCCCTATCTATGCGTTCGCTTAACTTATTTTGAAACTCTATTCGCACTTCCGGTTTCTGTAAACTTTCAATCTTTATTCGAGTTTGTTTCGTTTTTTCTGTTCTCTTTCTTTTCCATCCCCGGCCTAAGTTTATTTTAGAGATTAAAAGATAATGATCAGTATTGCATTCGGATCCCCTCATGACTCTTGTATCTACAACTAGTTCTCTTAGTCTTTCATCCGCAATAACGAAGTCAATTACACTGCGGTTATTTCCTTTACACCAAGTGTACGTGTGGATCATTTTATGTCGAAACCAAGTATTGGTAATAAATAGGCCCTTTTCTAGGCATAAGCTAACTAATTTTTCCCCGTTATAATTTTTTCTTGGATCCCCAAATTTACCTAGTACCCTTTCTGTATCTGTATCCTGACGTTGAACGCCGACCCATCCGTTCATATCTCCTAGCAGAATTATTCTTTCACCTGGATCGCAAGTACTTATTGTGTCATTTAAAGTGTCCCAGAAAGCGTCTTTGACTTCTCGCGGCTCACTGTCAACTGGGGCGTAGCACGCTATGATAAATAACCTTCTGATTCCTACCTTCATTCTAGCCCACAACAATCTGGGAGATACAAAATCATGATCTTTGAGATGCTGTCTTGCTTTTTTATTCATAATTAAACCGATCCCTTGACTACGATTTGATTCACTACCTACTCCTGACCATATTTCAAAACCGCCTTTCAACACCCCATTTTCTATGTTTCTACTTTCGCAACCCTTTTTCTTCGTCTCAGGTACACATAAAATATCTAGTTTCCTTGCATGCATAGTTTCTCGTAGTTCTCTTATTTTAAGGTCATTCACTCCTCTAGCATTCCAGACACCCAGTCTCCATTCATCGCCTGAAATTCGACCTTTACGTTTACCGTGTGTATGCATTTTGTCGATCCAAGTTTCAGTCCATTCCGAGGCTACTTTATTGTTTGTATTATTCATGTTTAGATTGTACACCCAACTAACACCTTTATGCGCGAAATTTGTTTTGCGAGCCCAAATCATGTCCAAGTTAAGTGATTATTCGTCGTACGGTGGATAGTCTATCTGTAACGTCAGTCCCA